>VZTM01029772.1:0-83461 GCA_013400555.1 Jacana jacana
TGATACTAGTTAAGCCAAAAACACACTGATTTTTCTTATGCTGTTGGGTTTTGAGAAGAGTACACTTTTTCCTCTGGGGAAAAAGTCATCTGCAAAACAAAGCACCAGTACCTTCTCTTACTCAGAGAATAGAGGTATGCTAAACTCACGCATGTCTTCCCCAGTCCTTCTTATTCCTCAACAGAAAAGGTCACTTCTGGAAGGAAGAAGTTATAACCCATGCCAAAACCTTGCAAGGAGTCATGCCTTTATCAGCAGGAAGGCAGCAAACTAGTTTCTTACAAAACACCACATCTTCTGAGAACTGGCCCACTAGTGACTAAAGTGAGAAAACATCAGCCAGCTGCAACCACTTTAAACTACTGAGCTAGAGTTCAACCATAGAAATAAGAGTATTTCATCATTTGAGCCATTCAGCCCCTCTTATCTACCACTTTGCTCTCCCTTCTTCAAGGGCATAAAAAAAAATCCCTATTGATTGGAAATTTTTCAGTTTATTCTGCAAGGGTGGTTTCAGAAAACCCTCTGTGGAAGAGATCTCACTGCACTGTAATTGCTCTACAGAGACTACATGCTTTTACAGAGAGTGAAGTACCAGTACTTCTATCAGAAAACCCAGACGTTTTAGTAGCACAAATTGGACTTGATTCTTGTAAATGGAAATACAAGCTTGTCTCATTAATACTGAAATTTACCTTATCTGCTACCCATATAGCCATGGGCAATAAATGAGTTACAATTCTTTTTTGAAAATGACAAAGAGCCCTTTGACTCAGCCAAGTTCTTCAAACACCACCACTTGCTATCAACATACTTGGAGTTAGGGCTGCTCAATTATTTGTGCTCTGCTCAGATTTCTGAATCTTTCCTAGATTACCAGCAGTGAAAAATATGCACAATGAGATGCATGTTCTGTGCCAGAAAGAGCAGTTCCTATTCCAAACCTTTGCTAACTATACAAGCAAGTACACAGGGAGACAGATGGGGACTGTGGCAAATACACTCCGTAAATACCTGTCCTTCCCCCTCCCAACCTTTCATCCATTGAGTGATGGGACTTTTTTTTCCCCCCTCGAGTGGACTAACTCACATGAAAGAACATTTTGCATACAGCAATGCAAGACAGTTCCATGACTATCAAGAAGGAATTGAGAAATTTTCTGACAAGATCAGACACTGTCTGAATATTTCATCAATGCTAAATTGGTCTGACTGAATATCTGCAACAGATTTACTGGCACAGTGTCTTCCAGCTACACAGTGGACAGCTACATGGGGTTCACCACGTGCACTAATGCTCTGTGGTACCACCAGTGCCAAGTCATGCTCTACACTGAAAGAGTGAAGGTAAAGCCAGAGGGAAGAGACACCAAAAAGAAGTCTTCAGCAGTAAGACTATCATGCACTTATAGGACTTTGCTCCCCTTTGAGATGCTGAATTCTGCAGATGCAAGCAGTGAGTGGCTCCTTTTACAGCCGATACACTATGCCTGGTGAGGAATTTGTCCAGAGTGATGCAATAAGTCACCAACAGCCAGCAATAAAAACTGATTTCCTCTTCTCTTGCCTTCCGAAACCTGTACTTACTCCTCTGGATCACAACAACCCACAAGGAAGCACTTTTCTGGGTGCAATACCTACATGCAGGAAAAAGTCAGTAGAGGAGATAAGGACAAGAATCCTTCAACAGAAAAACCCCAAGCCCCAGGGAAAGGCTAATTAAATTACTGAATCACAGAATGACCTATTTAAGCAGGTTATTTTCCTGACTGTATTAAATATTAACATCTAATTAGATGAGGTCCCCCTCTCAAAGTCTTCTAGACATTACAGAAACCTTGAAACACTGAATTAAAAGGCTTATTCTCTGAGCCAACAAGTTAAAAGGCAAATACTTCAGTAACAATGGAGCTTACTCTCAGAAGACAAAGATGTAAAATTTACATCCTTTCTGCTTATTCAGGGACAGTTTATTAATACAGAATAATGTTTAATATAATTCAGATATTAACATGTGAATTGCCACAACATTGACAATTCAAATAACTAAGAAAAACCAGCTTCATTCAAAAGACAGAAAACTTTATGCAAAGGTTTCTTCATGGGAACTAAAATACAAAATAAAATATTGCATGAAGCTGGATCATCTTTTGTTAAGAAGCAACTTCATAGTAAGAACTGAAGGTCTATGTTCATGAATGCTTTTTTTTGTTTACAGTTACAGTCATTACACACACAGCTTCTTGCTATATCCACTACTTCAGAGAAACAAAGTATTTGTATACAGGCAAGTGCCATCTAAATCCTGCTGATTTAATGAAATCTAATTGTCCTTCCTCGCCTTAGTAAACAGGAGTTGTTTTGTTAGGATCCCATAGGATCGCATTGTCAAATATAAGGGAACATACTCAGCAGCAGAGGAAGGCAATTAAATCCTTCTCCGTATCTCCAGAAGATAGCAGCCAATTTACACAAATTCCCACACTTTGCTATTACAACAGCATTTACTCAGTCAAGACAAGGAGAGGAAAATTTTAAGTACTGTAACTTTAAAAAAAGATCTGTCACACATATTATTCGACCAAGGAAGTAAGTGGTTGGGGGAAGAAAAGGAGAAAAAAAGAAAAGAGAAGCGTAGGTAATCACACTCAGCTGGAGCTACAGGATTGTCTCTCTGAAGATGCAGTGTGTTACTACTGGCCTCTCAAAAAAGAGAGCCTGGCAGATGTCAGACATCTTTAAAAACTTTTCAGAGGTTTAAGAACAGAAACCAAACAGCCCTGCTGCAGCACCTGGAAACTTCATCACTAAAGGAGAGGATCTGTGCTAACCGTCAGTGACGCTATTCCTTTGTGATAGGATTTTAAAGCTTCAGCAATGCAAGAAAGTGCTGAGCTGTAGTTGTCCTCCTGCAAACCTGTCAGGCACTGTTCTGCATGGGAGAACTCCTTCAAGCTGTTCAGCCAGAAGTAGAAGTGTTCTGAAGCCACTTGAGTCAGGAGGCTTTGATACAGTTCTCTGGCCATATCATGGTTGCCCTGTAACGACAAGAACGTTTCCAAGAAGGGACATGAAAGAAGATGTGGGTTTCTGCCAAACAAATACAATTGAGAGAACACTAATATCTCCAGAACTACTCCAAAAATAGAAAGAGTGAAACTTCTTCCAATTATTTTGTCATGAAAATCCGATCAGTAAAAAAACCACAAACACTTATTTTAGGAATAACAGCCTGTATGAAGTATAGAATTTATTTACACAAGATGATTCAACAAGATAAGAAACAAATAATAAAAAAATTACTTTTACCCTAGTAAAAATAGGTATTTTTAGTATTTCATATTAGGGCTTCTACATAATTCAAACTCAGCTGTGACTTTTGTGAAGGGCAAAGGAAAACAGTATTTTCTTCCTTTCTTCACATTGAAGAAGAGCAGCACACATCTGGATGGCCTATATCACCTTCTAAAGAACAAATCAGGCACGTGCTCAAGAAAACATCAGGTCATTACTTTCTTCTTCTCAAGTACTTCAAAAAAGACAAGTAAAAATCTATTCTGCTGGGATGACCTCCCTAAATAGCATATATCTGAATGAACATTCCAGGTGATTAAAAGGGAAAGCTTTCTTTTCCCTGTAGTCATGTGTCAAGTCTCCACCCAATTCATTTCCTCCTTCAAAGTCCCAGTTTCCTTAATTTCTTTTTCCATTTCAAAGAAGTCACTAGCATTCTTCTAACCACACCAAACCTTTTTCCTCCAGGTACTTCCACTTACCATTCTGGAAGCCTGCCTGGCTATCCTGTAGGCTGTCCATCCGTTAGAGGCATTCTCAAGCTGCTGTTTGATAACAGTCTTGACTTCTGAAGATAAAGCTTTTTGACTGGAAACAAATATCACTGTGGCAAGAGAAACCTAATAAAGAGTAGCGAGGTGAGGAAGAGGGTTATACTTCAGGAATTATAAACAAGAAAAAAAAGCCAATTCTGTTTCTTAAACTACCAGAAATGATCTTGGTTCTGGACTCAAATCTACATAGAAGATCACATAGACCTTTTAACTGAGGAATTCTTCTCAGCCATATATCTTTTAAATAGTTATAGAAACCTAGTATTTCTTGTAGATGAAAGTCACTTTCATTTAAAGAATCTTTACTGAGACTTTAACTAAGAGATTTCGAATGCTCCAAATGAGGTAACAGGACACTTGTCATTTCTTTCTATAAATTCAAATTCATTTTCAAATAGATACGATAAAAGCATTTTAAATCTCTTACAGGATATTAAAAATCATGTGAATTGGAGTACCATACATAAATGGAGTTAACTGCCATTTTGTTTTTCCTATAACCATTATTTTACAGATACTCCAGTAACTTCAATAGCTAGGTGTGCCTAAGCAGTGCCATCTGCTGGAAAGCCTAAAGGAATACACTGCATAGTTCAGGTCCATCTACAAGATATGATTTTGACATCGAACACTGAGGTACATAGTCTAAATTTAAAGCAAAATTGACAACAGTGGATATAAAAGACTGGCACACAAACTTGGACATAACAAAAAGGCTTAGCTGCCTTTTTAAATCAAATCCACTCACAGTAGTTTAAAAGGGCTTTTCACCAAAAGAAGGTCTTACCAAGAGTTCCTGCTTTTTATCTGTGGCGGAGCGTCCAATTAGTTTGTAGAGGTCCATTAGGTCTCCTAGCATCCCATCTGCTAGGACAGGCAGCTGCATGGCAATAGCTGCTAAACAGTGGCACATGAGAATCCTAGCGGCGTCCTGGGCGCTGTGCAGCTGGGTCAGCAGGGATTCAACTACCGACTGGCTCAGGTGAGGACGGCACTGGACCAACTTCACCATACAAGTTAATGTGATCTGCAACTCACACAGCCAACAGGTACAATAAACACCATGTCTAGTGAAAAATAAAAAAGCCAGACACATTTATCTACAAGTATGATTGCAGAAATATAAAAGATCTGGTATTTTCAGAACCACGTACTCCACAGAAGACGAGATTTTTTTTCTAAAAGCCCAAGCCTCTCTCCCTGTAGTCACAGCACAAAAACATATCACAAACTCAAGAAATAACGTTCTCATACTTCCACTCTCACTAAATAAAAATGCTGGTTATGCAACTCATGAAGAGGGAAAATAAAAATAATAGCCTATAAAAGTACTGTAATGATGTACACTGCATTCCCATCTCAAATCCTCTTCATTCTGCAGAGACACCTCCATCCCATGCTCATATTCATATTTTATTAGACCTGCTCCTCAGAGGAACACATTTTTCCCCTGAAATAATTCACCTACTCTAGAGCTGAGAAGAGTTGCACTACAGTAGTGGTTAGTTTCTCTGCTGCTCCGAACTCCGATTACAGACAAAACATAGAAAAACCTTAATTTCCTTCCACTATATTCCACCTCTACCAGAAAGGATCTGGTGCACACCAGTCTTCTGTTATACAAGCCATTGATCTGGCTTTCAGCTGCGCTAAGGGAAGACAACAGTAATCACACCTTTAAGGTTGCCTGAGCTCCTGGACTGTCATCTTGACTTGAAAGAACAAGAAGAGCTTCTAAGCCAAAAACCGCATCTTGCTCCAATGGCAAAAGATCTAAGAAAAGGAAAACAGAGTTAAGTTAATTCCCTTCTACATTTTCTGGCCATAATTGGTGTAATGCTTGCACTGGTGTTGCAGTCCTAAGTACCTTCCTAGTATTTTGCCTTACCTTGTTTTGATTAGAAACAACTCTGCCATCTCATGTCTCAGCTAACTATGGCGCAGTCACACCGTGACGTTAGTGACACATGCATAAGTCTCTGAAATAAGACTTCTAAATACCCTGATATTATTTTGCAACAGACTTTGTGCAAAGAGCTTTCAAAGGCTGACAAACAAGTCACTAGTCCTAAAGCAAAGATAAGACAAGTGTTTATTTAGCACAATTTCTACTGTGCTCAGTAATTTTCTGAGATTTGACGAAGATGGAATCTTCCCAACCATTCATAAAATCATACAGAGTATTTTCCACTATACTAGAGTCCCAGTTCTTCATAACCAACATGAAGGATCAGGCACATTTACAGACAGGTTTACAGACAAGACCAGTTAATATATGCTAACTGCATAAGCCTGACTGTAAGCAGACACATTTCATTGTCCTTGCTTCCATTTACCTTTTTCCTGACAAGAGGCTGATATATTAGTCAGAATTTTCACACCATGAGCTGCAATGCCACGGTTATTATGGTAACAGCACTCTTGTGCTAGTTTTACCAAATCAAATGATCTCGCAGTTGTAGCTGCTGTTCCTAAATAAAGACAAGGCAAACAAGACATAAACCAGCACAGTCCATAATAATTATATCACAGATCTTTTCAAGTATACAATTCTGCAAAAAACCTGTATTGACTTAGGATTATTTTTTTTTTCTAAGAGAGGAGGTTTAAAAGAGAAGATGAAAACATATCTTTCCCTTTTTCTCCACACACAGAGGCTCTCCCTCCATTCCTGAACACCATACAAATTAGACATACATTGGGAAAGAATATTTGGGTCTAAAGGCTGATGTTTCAGGGTCTCAAAGAAATACTGCCTTAAGAAACAATACATCCGATTAAAAAAAGCTGGTGACCGTATTAATTATTAAGACATGTCAAAATGACTTAAAACTATGCACTGTTTTTCTCCATTCCTGCAGCTGATGTAGTTAGGCTCATCATACTCATTAGGGCAGAAAAAGAAAACAGTACAAGTACACTTTAAGAACAAAATACCTTGAATCACCTTAAAACGTCTAAAATTTCACCAGAGGATAGTCACAAGGCAGACAGGTTCAGCTGGTACTGAAGCACAGCATTCCCAAAAGGGTGGCATAGCCTGACTGTGCCAGGGTAACACACCAACCCACTCTCACACCATTTTGTCTCCATGCTACCCAAAAACTATGCAAATCCATGGTTTCAAAGCACCTTAAGCTGGATGCAAATCAGCCATCTGAGAGGCATGAGATTTCCTGATAAAATGAAGAAAAGCTGAAGGCACAATATGCTTTCATATAGCATATTACCCACAAAATCTTGAACAAAACCTTAGACTGTAACTATTCATATGTGCAGAGTATCCCATTTTAAGTTTACATAGGATGAACACAGTCTGACTCCCAGCTAGTGTTCTGAAGTTCAAAAATAGTTTAAGAACATGCTACAAAGTGTTTGGATGGCACTAAGCCAGTAGTTGGCCAAGCCAATAAAAATGCCAGAGATAATAATCTAATCTTCCAGTCTTCTTACCTGGAGCACTGCTGAAGTACTGTTTAATGGCAATGGTCCCCGATAACGTGGAAAGAACCGATAGCATGCCCAGTTTCAAGCTGTCATAAGGGGTGTGAAGAGCAGATTCACAGAGAGCCTAAAGATTAGCAGGAAAAAAGATACAGAGGGAAGGGAGTCCAATGAGCTATCTGTATTAAACATTTAGCTGTACTTGCCCATGAAGAGCTTTGAGAGTCAAGATTTTTCCACAGAAAATACTATGTTGATATCAAAACTTAGGAGTCATGTCCTGAAGCATCTGTTTTAGTAGACTGAGGACACGGCTTGCAGAAGTGACAGAGGGTCCCATATGCTATGGAACACCAACTATAAGAGATGTATTAATTAAAAATAAGTGGCAACAATATTATCAGGTCTCATTGATCAAAAATTGCACAAGAATTTAAGACAGTTCTCCAGTCTTCGAGGCACACTGATCACTTTGCCTTATAACAATCTGCAGGATTTTATGTAAGTATACGTCTCTGAAGAAGCAGTTACTGGAGAGTAACAGCTCTGAAGAGCAGTAACTCTTAAAATGCACATTGTTGTCAGATTCATTACGCCAACACTTTAGTCATTGTCCACAATTTAGTCATTCACTGGGTTTGGAGGCGTTTTTAGTCAACGTGAGAGAAAGCAACATGAGACACAAATACAAGTATATTCTGCCTCAGAGAGTGCCAAAGCTGAATAAAGAACAAAAATACAAAACTAGTTCCACAGAACAAATAAAACCCCCAAATAGAGTTCTTATCAGGTATATGTTCTTGCATGGTGTAAGGATTAAATTCTAAATAAATTTGCTATATGTACCAATGTAGCATTTTGCTAATCTACCAAATAGCATGGCATCAACAGTCAGAAAAAGGTACAACAGTTGGGGTTGAAATTGAATCTCGACGTCCCACAAGACACTGATGCTTTACTCCAGTCCTATTAGATCACTGCTCAGGGCATATTTATACAGTAACTGTGAAGAATGGCAGGAGCACAGAAGTATTAGGAGGATGGACCACAGACTGCTTGTTACCTTCACAGTCAGCAGGAGGACTGCTCTAAGCATCAACAGCTTCTAAAGCTGATGTCTAGAAATCGGTGAAGTCTCCACAATTCAAAGACCGAGCCTATGTGACCTACACAGACAGACCCAAAATGCTGAAGAAGTTAAAACTGCTGAAACTCTTGTTGGTAAAAAGACATAAGAAGCAGGTTTTGCCATGAACAAAAAGGAGGGTCTTTTGCAGTGCCTGTTGTATAAACATTACCAAGTCATTTAAATATATAGAAAATACATGGAAAAAGTTGAAATGTTGACTTTTCTGAAGTACTCTCCTTGCTTCTGCAAGCCATTCAGCAAGCAGTAACAAGCTTCAGGCAATTAATTTTTTTCTAACCCAGTCAACTGGTGTAATTCTGACATCAATGGTACTTTGTCCTACACATTTCAACCATCAGGACACCTACTTTAAACACATTAACGACGTCTCTCACTTGTAATGAGATAACTACCAATCAGGCATAATGGTTTAGAGTACCTTTCTGACTGCAAAGAATCCATAATTAAAGCAATTCCTTAAAATTCCTAAAAGGAAATAATTTCTTGGTATTAATCCATTATGAAGAATAAAGCAGTTCACTACAACAAAAACCTCTGCACGCTCCAAAACATCTTATCTAAGAACTGCAGACAAGGGAAAACATGCTTTATTCTCACACAATTAACAAAAAACTGCAGCTTTTCCTCCCAGCTGTCTTATGCTCCCACAGCATATAGCAAAAGCAACTTCCAAGAACAGCAAAAACAAAGAAAAGAGACTCAGAAAATCAGAGCTATAAACCTGTGCTGTTAAGTTCTTGAAATATTTACTTTCCCATTAGAATCTCATTCTTTTATAGTAATTTTTACCAGAGAAGGGGAAAGACAAGGGGGAAAAAAGTGTTCATATGTAACTGTGACTAAATGAAAGCATGTAACAACTATTTCCCCAAATAACTAAATGAAAATATAAACACCTTTTAGGGTCTGATTTATACAACTGTTATCACAAGGACATTATTGACATCAAGGCACTAATCCTAACAAATGAAGTCAAAATGCCATTTGTCCTTTCAGGTCTAGCTTGCTGGATGACACGCTTTGACAAATTCCAGAGAAACTCTGTGTTACATGAGAGCGTTAATACATACTCAGTATCCTAAAGTTACTGTAACTATGCATCTCTCACTGGTATTATCTTAGATTAGTTTGTCAGACGGAAAACTTATGTTCTTACTGTAAAAAGGCCTACAACACGACACACGCCCTTCCTCAGGTGTAATACTTCAGCTTGGATCCTCACAGGTCAACTTACCCAACTCAAGATCTCTATGAAGTGTTCATTAATACTCGCCTACTCTGCTGGGCAGAGTAACCTGACTGAAGGATATGGAGACGCATGTTCTTTCTTCCTTTCCCTCCCAAATTGTTCTTCTGGAAAGAATTCTACAACTGATTGCAAAGTTTCGTCATAAACTTTAGTTTAAAAACGTACAAACCTGAATATTTTCTCTGCTCCACGTATGTGGTGTCTTGTTGGCCAACAACTTTAAATCTTGGATTGCAAGCCTCTTCACAGCCTTCCTGGGGTCATTCTTCAAGTACTGCAACAAAAGCTGGATCTGCAACAAAGCAGGTTCATTGAGAGAAGCGCTACTAGAAGGAAGTCTTTCCAAAAATGCTCGTGAAGAAATTTGAGCATACTGAGCCAAAACTAACTTGCCTTATCATCAGAAAAGACCCTGCTTAAGCTGTGATGCCACAGCAAGCTGAAACAGTCCAACAGCCTGTATTTACTTGCTGTCCTTCACACACCCTTCTCTACATCACCATGCATACCTATGAAACCTGGAGACCTGTTTCAGCACTCAAAGAGATACCATAAGATGTCCCCAAGAAGCTCAGTAAATACCTTACAATGTTGCAATTACACTAGAAGTGCCAAACGCCCAGAATATTTACTGATTTTGGTGTCTGCGGGATCTGTTGTTAACAGACAGCAGCACAGCCATATCCTGTATGTCCAAATTGTTGCAAAAAACTCAAAACCCCAAACAAACAAAACCAACCCTTACCCAGCCTCTCCAAGGCATTTATCTCAAATTAAGTGACACTTAAATGCATGCCCTTTGTTGTGTTCATCTCCCACAAATTTACAGAGATGCAGTAGCCAGCACATGACAGAAGTATGAACATGCTGACCATGGATCTGCTCTCCATCCCCTCAGACTACATCACTTTTAAGCAGCATGGGCTGTTCTGTTGCAGAAATACAGCCTAAATCACCATGCTTACCACCATAAAAAAATCCCACCAAACACAAAAAACTCCACCAACAAAACAGCAAAAAGCCATCCAATGTTGTTTCAGTTGGCTTAGATTCAGTACTATCAAAAACATCCTCTGAAGTAGAGAAATGGGCCATATCAAAAAGAAGTTTGAGAGGTCAATGCTATTAGTCTAATGATAACAGACATCAGCTGTCTATAACTGTACAGGATTGAAAGAAGTAAATAGATTTTCATGACTGCTTTACAAAGATGAGTTAGATGAATCTCCAATCTCACCGTGTTCAGACCTGCTATACAAATCACATCCAAAGCACATTATCTGAACGTAAAAACATTGGGTTTTTTCCATCACTGATTTCCCATAGCTTGGTTAAGAGTCCTAGATTACAGCAAGACTTAAATTCCATGGAGATCTTCAAGAAATGCATTTTCAAATGCCCTCTATGCTACAAAAATATCAATTTGCTTGCACACAGTGAAGGGTAATGACACACTCATGAACCGAGAGAATGTAGAGCAGTGAGAAGTGAAGCCTGGGTTCTACAGACAAGATGAAATGCTTTCGGAAAAAGTCAGTGTTTGCTTTCCTAAATGCTGACTGATCACAGCTGACTTCAATCCCAGCTGATTTAAAGAAAGACAGGTTAATGATCTGTAAAGAAGGGTTTCTGTGTTTGATGGGGTTACCTGGAAACAGGGCCAGAGAGGGAAAAAAATATGAAAGCAGCAGCAGTTTCGAGGGTATTCTTTCTCTATAGCACATAGGAGCAACCATCCCACCATACCCATCACGATTTATTTTTGATGTCAGCTAGAATCCGAGGTTTTTAAATGTACTTTGAAGTTGAAGGAATTAAGTAGGAAGAATTACCTGTTTGGGAATGTCAACCAAAGAAGAAGCAGCAAGCAGAGTAAAAGTGTGCAGAGTAACAATGACCATCTTGGTAGAGGGGTAGGATGTTACCAGCTGCTGCAGCAGCTGCCGGGAGCTGGAGGCCAGGCTGGCATCATGATGCATGTGCTGTAGAATTGGGATCAATTTCAATTTCAAGTCCACAGGTGTGGCCAAGCCTGCAACAAGGAAGAGAAACGTAGGCAGAATATAAATTGTTTGTACAGATTTTTGGCAGTACTGAGGCACATGATTCACCTGTGTTGCTACCATTGTTGAATACAGATTTGCTCACCATACTATAGATGAGCTATAGATAAGCATGAGGCTATTGGCTAGCTAATTTCATTGAAAAACTGGAATAATTTAGACTCATAGAATCATTTAGGTTGGAAGAGACCCTTGGGATCATCGAGTCGAACCATCAGCCCTACTCTACAAAATTCTCCTCTACACCATATCCCTCAACACCACATCTAATTGATTCTTAAACAGGTTCAAGGATGGCGACTCTACCACCTCCCTGGGCAGCCAGTTCCAGTGACTGATCACTCTTTCTGTGAAGATTCTTCTGATGTCCAGCCTAAACCTACCCTGCTGCAGCTTGCAGCCATTCCCCCTCATTCTATTGCTAATTACCCATGAGAAGAGACCAGCATCAACCTTTCTACACTGTCCTTTCAAGTGGTTGTAGAGTGATGAGGTCTCCCCTCAGCCTCCTCTTCTGCAAACTAAATAGTCCCAACTCCCTCAATTGTTCCTCATAAGATTTATGCTCCAGGCCCTTCACCAACTTCACTGCCCTCCTCTGCACTCGCTCCAGCACCTCTTGTGCTGAGGTGCCCAGAACTGAACACAATACTCAAGGTGGCTTCACCAGTGCTGAGTACAGGGGGACAATCACCTCCCTCCTTTTGCTGGCCACACTATTTCTTATACAAGCCAGGATGCCATTGGCTGCCTTGGCCACTTGGGCACACTGCTGGCTCACATTTAGCCACTTGTCAACCAGCACCCCCAAGTCCTTTTCTGCCAGACAGCTCTCCAGCCACAATTCCCCAAGCCTTCCCCAATTTGAGTATAAGGGTAACAGCATTGTGATATCCAACACTTACATATAGATAATAAAGAATTCTCAGAAAAATTTAAGCTTTTCCCTTTTATCGTTCAATATACATATGTACCTTGAATCATCTCACTGATTTTATTGCATATTCCAGCAGCAAAATCCCTGTAGAGAGAAGACAAAATAACAGGTTAAATGAAAAAGAAATACTTTAAAAAAAATATAAATCGAACTACCAAACATTTTATTTTAATAATAAAAACTTTCACAAAAGAGTACCTGCCAAGACCTAAAACATTTTAGAACCCCTGCACGTGGGCATGACTAAGTGACAAAATAGAAGTTTTTAAAAGTGTGTCAAAGTGATAAACATTTTGTTCCCTAACATGTCTGTAAAATAACCCTCGATTAAAGCTGCTATTACAATTTGCATTCCCATATTTATGAACTTTCCATTCCTACTTCATAAAAAATAAAAATAATTAAACTTGTATTCAGATTTCTTTACAATACCATTATTGCACAGGATTAAATTTTCCTATAAATGACATGGTTAGCACTACAGAAGAAAATATTAAGGTTTGTGAATGCCAGTGTCAATGGAGTTTTCATTCTCTGTAATATGGAGAACTGAAAACAAAACAAAACAAACAAAAAGAAAAAAGTCCTTCTTACTTTGACTGTGCAGAAAAGTTGGCAGCAGCAAATATAGCAGCTTCAACTTCCACATTATCATGAGAATCCAGGCTCTGACGAATGCTGTGATGTGCATTCTTCCTTTCTGGAATAATAGATGCCATGCTGCCCAACATCCTACAGAAATAAATCACAGCAAAATTAGCAAGAACAATGACCATGAAGAAATGCAAGAGGAAAGCAAATAGCCTACTAACCAGTCCCTTTACATTTCTACTTTTATAAAAATACGGGCTCTTCCATATCTATTACAGAAACAAATGCTCAGATTAGGCATGTAATTAAAAAGGTAACAAATTTTGTCATGTGGGTTATGTCAGTGGTTTAATAAAAAATTGATTACAAGTTCATACCTTTTAGCTTGAAATGGGCAAAGTGAGAAGCTTACCAAGAATTCTTATAAAATTAAAAGTGCATTATGGCACAAAGAAAAAGTAGTTTCAAGATGCTTTTACATTGAAGCTCTGGTACCAATACAACAGTTTTATTGCTAAAATGTACTGATGGCTATTTTCAGACACATATGAAACACACCATGGGATATACATTCAGTGGTCGTCTAAGGGGAAAAAAAAAATTAGATAACGGTTTCCACCCTTTACATCCCTCTTTGCAATCAGGTCTGCAGAAGTAAATAAGCATCAGAGGCCTGAAGTCATAAATTTTAGCTACATGCTAAGAAAGCAAAGTTTCTAGAATGTTACCATTATCAAGTAAACAAGTATCAGACTTTCGTCATTTGTTTCTAAGATCTTTTGCTGATGTGAGATAAGGTTATTACTGGGAATAGCTCAATACCTTTTGTGTAACTGCTAAAAAAGGAGCAAATCAATCTACAAACTTTGACAATACCTCAAAGATACTTTTCAGACATATTTAACATAATCCTATTAATAGAAGAATGAATGCAGGATTTGCACTGATGGTAATTTTAGCAAGAGTTCTATGCAAACAGTTATTACCAATAATATTCCACAGAGATTTTGTTTTAGCAGATCTTTCTTTTATCATGCCCTTTCTTACTGACAATTTTTCAGGAGGACAAAACCAAATCAATTGAAGATTTTCAACTGGGCTGCTAAACTAACAGCCATTTTAACCTTGCACTTGATATATCCTGTGAACTGATCAGTAATTTAAGGATTATTTTTTTTTTTAACTGAGCAGGTTCCTGGGTCTTCTGGCAGTCTGTAAAGATAGCCCTCAATGCCGCTCAACAACTGTAATCTTATATGTTTCAATACTGAAGTAGAACTACAGGAAAACACATGAACATAACATATGATACACTGCATATAGCTACTCCCTGGGTTATGCATACAATAGGTTCATTCACCTTCTCTTGAATACACAAAATTTCATTGCTGCAAGTGCTGTTTTGCCTGGAGCCATCCATAAAATTCTCACTGTCAGAAATGGTTAATAACTCTGTTCTTCAGGCCACCGATCCTTATCAGTCACCCCCTTTAAAGACAGACGTCTTTGCTTTTAACTCTATGAGCAACGTATAAGACGTCTCCTACATCTCATTCCTGGTAGCTGAAGATTTTGCTATTCCAGACTAGCATACCAATCATTAGCTAGAGATGTGAAGTAAGTTGGGTTCATTCATGTAATACGTACCGAAGTGTAATAGCTCGAGCAACCGGATCGTTGCTATGAATTACTGAGAACACTCTTTTGACAAACTCATCCACGTTTAAGATCTTCTCTAGGTGCTTCTCACTCTGCTGAGTAACTTTCAGCACACACAGCCTCAGGAAGTTGTTTCTATTAGAAGACACACACGTTTCTTTATCAGGCTACTTTATAATACAAATTCAAACACTTTAAACATGAAACTACTTAAAAATCCCACCTCCCCAGAGTAAATAAAATCAAGGAAAGATCTACACTTCAGAAACATTCTAAGTAGACCAATATGGTAAAAAAGAGACTGTAACACACTATTGATCTATCTTCTAGCACAAGTAGTGTCAAATCTAGGCCCAATTCCAGGGCAACAAACCTGTTGACACCAGTCAGAAGAAGTGTAAGCAGATACCAGCTTTGTGCACACTTCGGGATCTAATTTTGCTAGAAAGGCATGTCCAGGACTGAGATAGAAAAGTCTAATTGCCATGTGTAAGTGAATTGCTTTTTCTTCCTGGAGCCAACAGTGAAGATTCCATAACAACAGATAATTCTGTAAGCTACTACAAAGCAGCTCCAGTTCCATCACATGCATCGTTTGGGCACCAGGAACTTGGAAAAGCTGTCTGTTGGGCTTTGTTATTAACGTGCCTTAGAAATGGAATCTGCAGACGTGATCATTCATCTACTTATCACGGAGCAGAATTTACACCAGTGAACTTAAACCAGCCAGCAAGTGAATCCTGAAATCGGGACAGGTGGAAAGAAATGGTGTCACTGATCACTCACAGACACTTAAGTCCACTGCAGACAGGGAAAGCAAGCTTCAGTCAAGCACAAGTCACCTCAGCAGAGCTGGTACCGCTGTGGTATGGCTGGATACACACAGATACACCACGAATGCCCGATTCAGGCACATGCCAGGATACAACACAGCACTGCACTACGGATCACTGAACGGACAGAAAGCGGCCAATGCTACTTACCCCACCCTGAAAACATCAGCCAGCTTCAGGAAAGCTGAATTAATGAGAATCGGGAAAGGATATTTCTGGAAAAGCCTGGGAAAACGAACGACGGCTTCGCACTGCTCCCCGAGTTTGCCAGACCTGAGGCCTACACAAAACAACCATCATTACTTGGGAAAGCGATACTCCGTGTCAACACCACGTCCTTCCTCTATCCCCTCTCTGGCGGTAAAGCAGCACCAGACACACCACCCGGCCGCTGGGGACCCAAAGACGGGACGGGACGGGACGGGACGGGACAACCCGCCCCCCGAAGCGCGGCGGCAGGGGCTCAAAGAGCGGGCACCGACTGCACCGCTGTCCCTGGGCCGACCAGAACCCCAAGCCCACCCTCACCTTTGTCCAGCTCCATAAGGGCGGAGTTAGCATCCAGCTCCTGCTCGCCGTAGCCCGCATCGGCCAGGAAGGACTTGGCGCTGGCAGCCATGCCGGCACCTCTCAGCGCCACTCCCCGGCCGAGCCACCACGCATGCGCAGCAACCCTCCCGCCACCTCTGCCTGAGGGGGATTTGTGCGCAAGCGCCGCCCGTCGCTGAGCGACCTATCACCGCGGGCGGGGGTGGCCCGGGTGGCCCTACCCTCTCTGCGCGCCACCCAATCGGAAGAAGAGGACGCGTCGCAACCGGGCGCCTGTTGGCCAATGAGGGGCTGGCGACGCGTTTGGCGGGTCGGTCGGTAGCGGGAGTTGCCGCCACGAGCCGGACCCGCGCGCGCTGGGTGTCCTTGGCCATGCTGTGCCGCGCACTGCTCCGCCGCTCCTCGGCCTCCCTGGCCGCATCGCCCTGTGAGTACCGCGGCCTCACCGCTTCCCCCCCAGCGCATCGCGCCGTCCCGTATCGCCGCCGGGCGGTTGGGCCGCCGTAGCAGCGGTCTTGTCAGCCCCGGCTACTCAGACTCCTCCGCAGTGGCTGTGGAGGCTCCGCACCACTCTTGCGTGCCTACTGGACTGGTGACGTCCGTCTGTCTCGTTGCAGGTCGGTCCTCGCCGCTTCCCCTGCACCATCTCCTGGATAGCTACCAGTGTAGCCGCGATGATGACCACCTGTCTTACGGGGAAGCGGGAATGCCGGTCCCTCCCTTCGGCTGCACCTTTTCTGCAGGTAAAGTCATAGAATCATAGAATGATTAGAGTTGGAAGGGACCTTAAAGATCACCTCATTCCAACCCCCCTGCCGTGGGCAGGGACACCTCCCACTAGACCGTGTTGCTCAAAGCCCCGTCCAGCCTGGCCTTGAACACTTCCAGGGATGGGGCATCCACAACTTCCCTGGGCAACCTGTTCCAGTGCCTCACCACCCTCGTAGGGCAAAATTTCTTTCTGATATCTAAGTTACCTTCTGAAAGGCTCTTTTAGGGGCCAGGGTGTGGGCACGCCCTCAGTTGTTTGGTTTTGTGGGGTTTTTTGTCGGTTTAGAGTGAGCTGGTACTTGTATCCAGATGTGATATAGATTGGATCATGGTGCTCCTAGATTTACTGGTGGAAAGAATTCCCTGAGAGAAGCAACTGCAGTTCATTTAGTGTCTGTTTCAGCTTTGCCTATTTCAGGGTACATCCTCTTGGTTGTGGTGCTAGGCTACATAGTTGAAAAATTTGGCTTTGTTCAAAATATATAAAAGATAGAAGAGGATGGAGAAGAGTAGGTAGAAATCAAGAGGTGGATGTATGTCACTAGACATGTAGTGTTTCCCAATGACAAATACATGAGGAGTGAATAAAGCATTGAAATTCTTAGATCTTTATGACAAAGCTCTTTCCTTTGTAGTACTCTATTTTGCTGTGAGCTTATACCTTTCTCCCAGGTAACTTCTTGCTTTTCCAACTGATCCATAAAAAGTACTGAAATTTGTAGAGGACAAGTAGTATAGATATGAAAACTAACTAGAGAACTATTACAGCTGGTAAAAGAGGCCATTAGTTCAAAAGTTGTCCCTGGAGCCATTTGATTGCCCACTATCTATTAGCGGTGTACTCTATTTAAAGTGCTTGTGGCCCTTCATGAAGAGCAGGGACACCCTTATGAATCAGCTACATAATACAAACATATATTTCGATTCCTTTTCAGCCCCGAATTTGGAGCATGTACTGGCAGTTGCAAACGAGGAAGGATTTGTTAGACTGTATGATACTGAAGCTCAAACTACCAGCAAACTCATCTTTAAGGGTAAATGTTACATAGAATGTGATCTTCATTTGATGTGACAAATTAATATGATTTACTGGAATCAAAGAAAGCTTTTTTTTTTTTTTTACAAGGCATTTAAACATAAACATGGGCAGTACTTAAGTCCTTTTGTATACTTGGCTGAGTCTTAGTTACAAAGCAACAGCATGAGTGTGCTCTTACAACAGCAGTCATGACTGAATTGTTCTCTGTTGCCTAAGGCAAGCTGTTTACAAGTTTTCTGATTCCGGTGTCTGATGTTCTTAACATTCTGCAAAATATCATGCTGTGGTGCACTGAACTAATCTTGGCTTTTGTTTTGTTAGAATGGCAGGCTCACTCAAATGCTGTATTTGACCTTGCCTGGGTACCAGGGGAACACAGAATTGTAAGCAGTCTTTTGCTTTCTAACTTTATTTGTAATGCTTTGGTAACTATGTGCAGAAAACGACTAAAGCTTTTTATTTTTTCCTCTGAAGGTCACTGCTTCAGGAGATCAGACAGCCAAGGTGTGGGATGTGAGAGCCGGCGAGCTTCTTGGCATATGCAAAGGTCACCAGTGTAGCCTCAAGTCAGTTGCTTTTTCTAGGTTTGACAAAGGTAAATGTTGATATTCCCTATTGTCTGGTTTTTCCTTCTTCTTTCCCCTGGCACATTGGTATTTTGGGGGCTAAAAAAAGCTTTGGAAACTAACAGTTACAAATAGCAGAGGCCAAAGAGCAGCAACCAGCCAGTGAGGCAAAACTAACTTGTTGGAACTTCAGAGTGACCTGATGCTTGCATCTGCACATTTCTGGTCTTGGGCAAGTTTAAGATATGATACTACTTCCATACATAAGTGTGTAAATACTCTTTTCATAAGCAGGTTTCTCCAGAGCAGTAGTGAAAAAAAGACTAGAAGGAGTAAGGAAACTGGTTGAAAATCACGGCAGAACAATGGCCCAATTTTTGTATTTCTAGTATTAGCATCCCAAGTTTTGGGGCAAAAGAGCTAGAGGCACATAAATTAAATGAACACTTTTGGAAGCTAATTGCACTCTTTTGCTCTCCCTCAGCTGTCTTCTGTACTGGAGGCAGAGATGGAAACATCATGGTTTGGGATATGAGATGCAACAAGAAAGGTAAGTGAACTTTCAGATATGTATGCAAAAAAGTTCAGTATCTTGTGTAAAAGTAGTACTCGGATGTACTTGCTGGACTAATAATTTCTATTATAAACAATGCTTTGGTAAGGTTCAGGGAAAGGATGGATTAGGTACCTCTTATATGTATGATGTATTTTTCCACTTTGTAATAGTCTCAGATTTGCAGCATGATACACATGCTGGCCTGATAATACTCTGTATATCAGTAAGGAGATAGAGGCACGGAATACATCCCTGTGTGGGACAGCATGGAGATAGATGGGCTGGTTGAGACTACTTAGATCACAGCCATCTGGAGAGAGGGGTGAAGCAAAGCTGTGAAGGCTCGTGTCAGAGCAGGAAGGAAAGCAGAAAATACAGGAGCAAAGGAGCTTAGGAGTGCTGGGAGCAACTAAATATGTTGTGGAATGACCTACTAAATGGAGGATGAGCTCATTCTACTCTCTTTTTCCTGGAGCTTTTCCCTTCCCAGTCAGGTCATGAACTTATACCTCTTCCCAGTTCCATGTTCTATCCCAGCAGTTCACTGGGAGTAAGAGTTTCATTCTTCAATTGGTCCCGGGTCTTCAAACTGGCAAGTGGGGGAAAAGGGAGGCTTCACATGGCTGAAGTGGAAGGTACAGGAAAAAACCTAGAGAAGTCGCTTTACTCTAGTAAAGCAGTAAGTTTCATAAAGTGAGAAGTACCAGACAAAAGGTTAAATAGAAAATTATAAAATGGAGTGGGAAAGCACTGGAAACCTTCTGGTGAGTGCAGTTCTGCTCGGAATAAGTTGGATTGAATGCTCCACATTGGGATGCATACTGAAGGCCAGACTGGGGGGTGTTGATTTCCAAAGGCAGCCTACCTGGACCAGTTTTGGTTTCAATGCCCACATTACCTTGACCTCTATAATTTTTTGCAATACATGTGCCTGTTTTCTATTGTGTTCCTCTCATTGGTTTCATATGTCACTAACAATTTTTGTTTTCAGAATACGTTTATGATTTTAAAGGTTAGTCTCAGCTACTTATTCCACGCTGATGCCTGTTTTATTAAAGTGACAGCAAAAGTGCATAGAAATTACTAATTGAGATGTCTTTGATGTCTTTCAGAGGGATTTTATAGGCAGGTGAATCAAATCAGTGGAGCACACAATGTGGTTGACAAGCAGACCCCTTCCAAACCGAAGAAGAAAAGGCAGAACCTAAGAGGACTTGCTCCCTTGGTGGTAGGTATCTGGGAAACAAATGAAATATAGCCCTCTGTCCTGAGGACAAATGTTATGCATAGAAGACTTTCTAAGTAATTGTCATGAGAAATATTTGGTTTGAATGTGGTAAATGCTTCTACTTATCTTTGCAGAGATAGGTTTTTGTGTCATGGTCGCTTGCTATGGCTAAATTTAGACATTGTTTTGTTGTCTAACAACCCACATGCTATCAAAGCCATTTTTGTGCAAATGCCACGTGAAAATATGTTTGGGTTTGGTTTTTTTTTTTCCAGAGAGGCCAACATTCCTTTTCTGAGGGGGGCAGAAGATTGTATTTTTGTTTCTTATTCTCCCCCCCCCAAATTTTACTATACAAATTAGTGCCTTACTGGAGTAAAACCTGGTCTTACTTATTAAACCTGTGATGAAAGCAGCTTTCTTACCTCTGACCTGAAAGGTACAATCTCAAACTGCTTCCCAAACACTCGCTGCTCAGTGGCAACTACACTGGTGGGAGTGCTTAAAGGATTGTTGTCCTCAATGGTATCTGGTATTTCCAGGTTCTCCTGCCTGGGTAGGAGGAGGTTTTCTTGGTATGCACTTGGCCTTGAACTAAGTGGTAAGATCTTGCTGACCTTGGAAGAAAATAAAGGTGGATGTTTTGTTTTTTTTCCCTTTTCTTTTTAAGGATTTCCAGCAGAGTGTAACTGTGGTGCTGCTTCAAGATGAGCACACTCTTATCTCCGCAGGAGCTGTTGATGGGTAAGGAGGGAGGATGCCTGTTTTTCTGTCTCTTCTGTGTGTTCTTTGTGGCACAAAATTATTGGGAGATTATTTTTTTTTTTGTCCTAAGATCACCCAGTGGCCCTCAAGGCTAGAGTTACTGTTAGGTAGAATCAGCAGCGCTGCACTGCCAGCTTGCATTGGCAAAGCTGAATGCTGGTTTTCTTCCTTACTGGAGATTGCAGCCCTGGGAAAAATTGAGTATATGTGGTAAATGCTTATTTTAGTGTCTTGGGTATGGAGCAGAATGAGAGCAGTTTTTGTCATCTGTATTCTCATAAACCTATGGGACCACATATAAACAGACTATTGTTAGGCAGTGAGCTGTTTTGGGATGCAAGTGGGTGGTTGGTGCCTGGATATGTGTAGGCGTGCTTAAGAAAATGTTGCCCTGAGTTACAAAAGGTGCATTCTTTCAGGTGCCAGATTCGTTGCAGCATCTTGGAGCTCGAGCAAAATGTCTCATTGATTAGTGTGAAGATTACCCTCTCAAGATTCAATTCTTCAGCAGGTTCCATGTGGTCAGAACCTTTCTGAGGCAGATAAGATTGATTCTCCTGCCTATGAAAGCAGGAGAGGTTTGCTTCTTGAAAGCAAGAAAAATCATGAAGGGCTTCATTTGTAAAACTATACATCAGGAGTAAAAAGCCATCCTTGTATTTTCATTTACTAGTTCAAGAAAGTTACCTCCAGGCTCTTGTTGAATCTTGATTTTAGTTACAGAAAACTGTTGCTTTCTCATCCGTATCCAGCAGAGGAATTGTTTTGCTTTCAGCATGTCTGATCTCTGCTCTGTTTCTGCTCCTTGGCACTGGACACTTTCAGTAATGAGCAACCTGTCCTCCTGTGCTCTTAAAAGGCCCTATCAGCACGGCAAAAGAAATTTTGAAGACACTTGTGCTTTTCTATTTCAGTGTGATCAAAGTATGGGACTTGCGCAAGAACTATACTGCTTACCGACAGGACCCTCTGCCTTTCAGGTCTTTTTGCTACCCTGGGACCAGTACTCGCAAACTTGGTAAGTTATTGGAGGTTCTGTTTGCGCAAAGAGAATTTAAGAAGTACTGACAGTTCATCTCAACTTTTTAGCCAATAATTTGTCAGACTGACAAGCTCAGCAGGGTGTTTTGATTGCCAATACCAAATTTTTAAGCTGGAGTGTGCCACCTTTGTATCATTGCACCAATGATAAAAAGCTGCATACGCTTCAGCAGCGCATTTTCAGAAATGGAGATGCAGGAACATAAGAACTCTTGAGGTAGAATTTAGGTGGTCATTTTGATGTGTGAGTAGAAATCGGATTGAACTCTTTCTTTTGCATTTTTTACTTGCAAAGACGACAAACTGCACTGGATTTTCATATTATAACCTTCCAGAGTCAAGCAATACTTGAGGCTGTTTGTTACCAAAAACAATAGTGGTCTTGTTCATATTGCTTTGTGCTTCTTTGTATCTTAATGCCTTACAATGCTCTGTTGCAACACAGTAATTCCTGATGATTTGTCTAATCCATTGTCTTGATGTGGTAATGGTCAATGTCTTTCCCAAGAACACGAGGGAAATCCTCGAGGGGCTGGCTGTGAAATAATTTTCTGCAGGGAAAGATTTTTCTTTAACCTAAACCACTAACCTAACCCACCATACCAGGGGATGGCTTATGCTACCAAAGCATAAGGGCTTGTCTTTATTTTTATCTCTGCTTTTACAATTGCTTAATCATGTTGCCCATTTGAAATTATTAAATAAATCACTTGCCTGCTGTGAAGGAGAGACTGCTCTCTAAATATCACCCTTAATCCTCCTGAGGAAATGTAGATGTTATTCTGAAAACTTCTTTGCCAGCAAGTGTTTTGTCAAACAAATAAACTTTCCAATGACAATCTCACGTATGTAGAGAGCCTTTCCAAATTACCCTCTTCAGGCATGTCTTTGAGAAAGCCTGTTTTCCAAAATGTAGTTGTGGAGTTATTTCTTATTAAAAACTTCTCTTTTTTTGTCTACAGGATATTCTAGCCTGGTTTTGGATTCCACTGGTGCTAATCTGTTCGCTAATTGTACTGATGACAGTATCTACATGTTCAGTATGACAAGTTCAAGGACAACTCCAGGTAAGCATAGCTGTGGGAAAAGCTGAAGAAAATAGATGTTACAGAGCACAAGAAGGCAAGTTTTTTCCCTACAACTTAGAGCAGCTTGAATGATTAGGAAATCTATTCCATGCTTTTATTTCTCAGGCTATGTGGGAGAGAACGTACCTGTTACAAGGGCTGCTCATATTTTGTGTTAAGCCATCCAGACAAAATTAATAGCACAAAAACTTACATAAATGCAGATGCTGGTTCATCCAAACAGACTAGTAGTAGTTTGCATTTTGACTCTAGATATCTGGTAAGGAATGGCTAATGTCCAGCTGCTGCCCACCTGAAGCAAGTTTAGATCTTCTGCTTACTGGAGGGTCACTGATTTTTTCAAACTCTTAGCTATGAATCCTTGTAAAGTGATCACCTGACATGCTGTATTCAGATATTTTAAGGTGTCTTTTAAATTTAGCTTCTACCACAGCTTCTGGGAGAAGGCATTCCCAGCATACCTGGGAGGTGCTTCAGCTTTTTACATTCCTTCAACTCTGTGTCTGTGACCTTTACGTTGACAAGATAGCCCCTGGCTTTTGGCGCACTAAGCCACTTTGTCACAGGCCAATGGCCCCTTCTCAGAAAGCAGCAAAACGTGGTAGATGCATTCCAGCCAGACACATTATTTAGTTTCCATTGCCTTTTCTCAGTTTCCCAGTTAATTGAAATTAAATGCACAATGTGTCCTTCTGTCTGCTCTTCAGGAAGGCAGTCTGGTGGGTGGGAACACTTCCAGAGCCGAGAAGCGGTGCAAGTAGTAAATATTAATAGGTCAATTGCTGAGGTTAACCCCAGGTGCCACTGCTGAGCTGTGGAAATACGTTCACCAGCCTGTCCCCCAGCAGGAGTGGTCCCTCTCAGAAGCAGAGGGCATCACCGCCTCTGCTTCCTCATGGAGCTCTTGCCTTCTGTGCGCAGTGGATGAAGCCTGGCAAGCAATCTCTGTTCCTCTGGCTGGCTGGAACACGTTCAGCCTCTTGGTGCGTGGCTGCTCCCGCAGAGGGCAGCGCCTGCCTGTGGGTCGGTGCTGCTCCTCCTTCGCTGACCAGCTTTCAGCCCAGTTGCTGCTGCTGCCACTCGTCTCCAGTATGGAGGCAGCTGTAGTTTGCAGGGGGACGTCAGGAAATCCTTGCTCCAACAGGACTTGCTGGCAGGGCTGGCTTAGGAAGGGACTTCTGTCCGCGAAATGCTACTCCAGGGGTTAAAATTAAGGGATATTCTGGGGTCTCGTAACTTTTTGGTGAAGGGGTCACCTTCACCAAAACCACTATTTAAAAGNTGCGAAATGCTACTCCAGCGGTTAAAATTAAGGGATATTTTGGGGTCTCGTAATTTTTCAAAGACCACCAAAGGCAGCTGTGTGTCTGTGGGTCACCTCCTTCACCAAAACCACTATTTAAAAGGGCTGGTAGAGGGGGTTTCCCTCTACATTGAGAAACTGACCCTTTCCGCCCTGATGCGAGGACAGGACATGCTGTGGCCAAGTATTCTAGATCCACACTCTGCTCTTGTGCCAGCAGCCAGTTCTTCAGGCCCTCGCAATAGGAGGCATGGCAGCCTTTTGGGGTGATGGTTTCAAGGCTTTAGCACAGTACTGAGGCTTTAAATACAGGTAGCTGGCAAATGTGGCTAACACTATGGAAGTTTGGTTGATTCTGGCAGGAGGAGGAAGGAGCAGCAAGTGCCTTTGTTGCCACCTGGGTGGAAGAAGGCTCTTGCTATGTTGTGTGCGTGACCGCCCTTGCTCGTGTAGTGGGTCTGGTGATGGCAGCTGAGGGAGGAAGAGATAAGGAACCTTAACCCAGACTAGTGGGGCAGCCCAGGTGATGTCTCGACCTGCTTGTGATACAGATCAAGCTAAAGCTTTCATGAAGCTGCCTCTACTTCCTCATGGTGTGGAGAGAGCTGCTGCTTTGTTTAGGAAGCCTGAAGGACTCCAGTTGAATAATAAAAGCTTCCAAGCGGGAGCCCCAGAGCAAGGGAGCAGTGCAACCCCTTTCTCCAGAGGCTACATGGCAGGGCAGGAAAAGCCTGTAGGATCAGCCCTCCTTGTGCAACTGGACTGTGCACTGAGTGGGGCTCTTATTTTCTTTCTTTGTTTTTCTTTTCGCAGTGGCTGTTTTCAGCGGGCACCAGAATTCAACCTTTTATGTCAAATCCAGCACCAGCCCCGATGACCAGTTCCTGGTCAGTGGCTCGAGTGACTGTAACGCGTACATCTGGAAGGTGAGGTGACTGGGAGAGACCCAGGGCTGCAGCTCAGGAGCTGCTCTGCACTTTTGTTGTGTTTACTTTTCCTGTTCACTTAAGACACTCCCTGTCTCCCACTCCTACTCAGAGCAGCCTTGGGTTAGCTCCTGGCATGTTGTGCCCAAGAGTGTGTTTGTTGCTGTCAAGGCTAGATGTAACTGTTTAATGTAAAACAGAGCTAACCTCCTGCCATCAATACGTCTCTCATCACTGCTGCTTATTGCAAGTTGCTGATCTTAATCTGGTTTTAATGGGCCTTAAAATCCTCTTTCAGTCCTGTTGATTCAGCCAGCTATGACAAGTAGACAGACAGTTCTCCGTTCATATTTAGCAATGGAGCAAGCACATTAGCAGAAACCTAACAATTTGCTTTAAAGGCCACTCTTTCCCCCTACTTTCCCCTCTCCCAGCTCTTGCTTCAGACATAGTTTTTTCTCATGCTTAATTTACAGTAGTTAAAGCCTTTGTATTACAGCAAGGGCTCAGCCAGAGCCTTCAGCAAGATTCCAAAGCACTGTCTGACAGCCGAGAGGCTTCGTCACTTGGCATCTTGCACTGACGTGTAGGAAATGCAAATGTTACCAGGTTAATAGCAGGGACCTCAGAATAAGGCATGCCTCAAGTTCTCTTCTCCATACTTGACAACCATATGGGAATAGAGCAGACCTCTTACTGAAGCAGAATAGACAAAACCCACAGGTGTCTATTTCAGGGTTTGGGTAATTTTTAGGGCATGCTGACTTATTTACCCCTTTCACAATGAGTTTAAAAGTAAAATACAGACCTTTCAGAGCAGAGGGCTAGCCTGCTGAGGTTGTGGTTTGAGCATGCAGTCTCTTTGATTTGAGAACACTTGTAAGCACCTCGGCTGCTTACTCAGTAGTAGCAGGAGTGCTGTAGCATGTCTTCTCCCATGCCAAGTGGTTTGTTTTTTTTAACCTTCCTTATGTTCTGTGTGAGTTCAGCAAAAATACCTGTGCAGGCCTGAGTTGTGCATCTTGCATTCATGTGTTTTGATACTTCCTTGGAACGCAGGCTGGGACTGGGTTGAGAGCATTCAAGGATGTCATTACATCTCAAAGTTCAAGGATTTAAGCACATTTAAAATGCATTTGTGTACAGAAGGCTTCTGTTATCATATCTGAGCGACAGATCATATTGCATATTTCTTAAATAAATCATCAAATCATTACTTTTATTTTAATTCCATAGTCACAGTAGAAAGTGCCAAGTCCAGCAAAACTGTCTCTTTTGAGATCTGATATATCCAGAGGCTTCTTATCTTGTTTTAAATGTTAACAGATTTTACTGACTCTGAACCATATGTATCTTACCTGGGATGAGGACTTACTCTGCTCTGAAAAAAACGTGGATAGATATTGCATGAGCAATTAGCAGGCAGTGTTGGACAGCACTTAATGAAGAGCACTAGCTTTCCATATCCAGAGAGGAATGAAAGGCAGGGCAAGACCTTCTCCACAGAAATTATTTATTTGAGAAACTTGCAGCAGTGCTAAATGGTGTTTGGGACAGCAGTTCCCAAGAGGCGCTGTGGCTAGAAGTTATTGCTAAGGATGCTGTTTCACTCAGTCTCCTTATATATATCACTTCCAGGCAATGAACGCTTGCTTTATAGTGTTGGGTTTTGGGTTTTTTAAATGACTAATCCATTGATTAATGAACTGACTGTTGAACAACTCTAAGATTATATAAGCTAGAAAGCAGAGTGGTTTCTCTTGATATAGATGGTACCTAGCTGAGACGCCTTCCTGGCAATAAAAAAAATATCCTTTATAGGCACATACTTCCATTGGCCTTTGATTCCTTTGGAATGGATCACTCCAAGGTGACCATATTAAGTTACCCTTTTAAGTCTGTCCCAACACTGGAATGTAAGTGCTTCTGTATCACATGGTGCTCAGAACTATATAGACCATTGTACGCCGAATCTTGAAGATGGATAAAACAGCTGTTTCAATGAGAAGAGTAAGTAATAAAGTCTCATTTCCTAGGTTTCTCTTTTTAACCTTTTCACAATAGCTCTGACTTCCCCACCAACATCCTGTCAAATCAGGCAGAAAGCAGCATGTGCTGTGGCTGACCCTGAGAACATGTGCAGACTGGCTGGCTGTCTTCTGCCAGAGTGGACACAGCTATAACTATGCATCCTCCTTCAGTTCAGAGTAGTATAAGTTGGGTGTGGCTGGTTTAATTTACACTAGTATAGTGTAAAACCATTGTGTCCTAGTGAGAATAATTCTCTGCTTTGCTTTCAGCAATCAGTGGCTACTGGACTGCTGTTGTGTCTGTTTTGTGTGTATAGCAAGACTGGTATTAAACGTAAGCGAAGGTGTTCTCTGCACCAAGATCGCTTGTTGCTTATTCCCTAAATAGGGACTTAGTTTCCATGGTATTGCATGTTTTGGCAGAGAAAGGAATATCCTGACCAAGGCCTTTAGTGGGTATTTGGTCAAGTGATCGCCTCTGCTATGCCAGGAAAAACCTGTTTGTATCAGAACAACTTTATGAAGCTGGATATTCAATTGCAGTTTTGCAGGCTGTTGTAGGAGGTGATCCACAAAAGAAAAACTTGTGTGTAAGTCAGAAGCCCTCCTTCACGTCTTGCATCTTCCTTTGAAATCTATATGTAATGTCTACTCCTTTTCCCACACCAAAAAGGATCTGTTCATTCACTTAGTCATTTATGCAAATCCCCTTGATAAATCCCCCTTATAATGTCACATCAGTAATGGTGACTCATAGCTCCAGAAAGGATTGCCTGCTGAAAGCCTGCAAAACTTGGATAAAATGTCTGCGTGTATGTATGCATGTGTGTTTTCTTCCTTGGGCCGCTTAATGCTGGCTTCAGCTGTATCTGTCTCTTACCTCAGCTGCAACCGAAGATTGGTAGTAACACTGTAGAATGGGAAAAAGATTCTTATGAAGGGTCTAAGAGAAATGGAGATCAGTGTAATGAGCGTGAGTGATTTAGGGAACGTTTTGGTGAAGTCTTAAGAGGATCCAGCTCTTGGACCTTCAGCCAGGTCTGTTGGAGGGTTGGAGGAGGTACAGGCACACAAGTGCCAGTTCTGAAGCCAGTGAAGGGTTTAATCTAAAGAATTTTGTTGGTGGCAGTTTTATTATTTAATGAACCATTGACCTGTGATTGGGACATTTGTAAAATGGCAGCAGAATACATTTGGCTCTCTTGATTCAAAGTATGAGCTTCCCAAACTTTTAAGCATCTTACCTACAACAGGTTGAGGTACTTAATATATTAAAATGCTTATGTCGTGTTTTGGGCTGACAACTCTGAAAGCAGAAATCCCATGTGTAGCGGGAACTGAACAAGTGTTTCCAGGCAAGTCAGTACATCTCAGTGCTGACCAAGTGCTTCTTAGGGCTCCATCAGTTGTTCCTCATGACAACAGGCAAAGAGCATTTTATTTAGCTGTGTCATATAGGAAAGATGGAAAGTGTTCACCTACCCCACAGGTGGGCTATGGGGTGTTTTCTTAGTGATGTATATTAGGCTGCAGGGTTTCTGATTGCACACTTGTTTTTTATGGAATTTTTAAGGTTTCTGAGCCCAGCCTTCCTCCACGGATACTCACTGGTCACTCTCAAGAAGTTACCTCTATTGCTTGGTGTCCTTCAGACTTCACTAAGGTTTGTTTTCTGGCAAATTGTCTTTCCTGTGAAATGATAAATGTGAAGTGGCAATACCTGCTTTTCAAAATTTCATCAGTATTTGTTTATTTGTGTGGAAATTTTTAGTCAAGCATTTCTAAAAATGTTTGGGGGAGGGGGGGACGGGACAGTAAAGCAAACCACATGAGTACAATGTATCAGAACTTTTTTGTTATTTTGAAATAATGTAGGCTATTGTTAAGACCTAAGAAATTTCAAATTAACCTCTCCCAGTGGGAGCTTGGGACACTACCTGTAAAGACAAAACTGTGAAACCATTTAATCAAGGCTTTCATAAGCCACAAGCTTGTTTTGTGGTTCCATACCTAAAGCTTCCTTACCTGTCTGACCATTGATACATCTGCTAGTCTTGTACAGAGCACCAAGAAGTTTTGAGTGCCCTTTAAAATACATGTGGACTCTTTTTATTGTGACCTTTTTTTCAAAACCTGAGCTGTTTTTATGATACACATGTATCTCCCCCCAAAATCCTACAGTGAAATTGGGTCAGTAATTATGGGCCAGGTATCACTTAAAAGAAGAGAACTGCAGTAGAAGATTGCTTCAAATGATTGGCCTAGCTCCAAATGAGAAAACACTGAAAAATTCTAGACAGTGTCCTAACAATAGCTGGTTTCTTTCACTCCACAATATTAAGACTGTCAGTCACTTTCACTAGCTTGTGCTACAGCACAGGCTCTTCAGTGTAGGAGGGTGGAAGTCTTACAGGCAAACAGGAATAAATGTTATAGCTGTGTAAGAAAGATGCACAAAAATATGAGAATTACCATTTTAGATTAAATCTGTGATCTAGAGGTATCCCAGTGTCCTGATTGTGCTTTGTTGGAAGTACAGACTAATACAACCTTTAAAATTGTTACTGACACAGGTGAGAAATCCTCAGTCATTGCACAGATGCTGAAACATGAAGTAGAAAATGTGGTGCTTAGGTCAGGAAGCTGCTTGGAGTGATATGAGAGGCAAAGTTGCTTTCTGTATGGAGAATATTTGTGTCACAGAGGTCAGAGTAGAGGCACTTTCCCATCCAGATTACTCTGAACTTTGGCCACAGCATTTCCTTTTTCTTGCCACTGATTCCCATGTGAGTCATCACCTGTTCTGCCCAAAGACAGCCATAAAATTTGGGCTAGGTGGGTTCTGCTGTTTCTTCAGATGAGATTCCACAAATCCTTTTGGAGCACGTGTTGCAGCAGCAGGAATCTATTCCAATGTCTCTAGCAGAATTAGTTTCTCTGCCAGATACTGCTGACATCTGACTCTGAAGAGATAGTGCTTTAGGCTAGTGCAACAGCCTTCCAATGTCACCTTCTCAGTGTGTTGCAAATGTTTGTCCCCAAGCAGAAAAAGTCCCGAGTAACAGAGAGAGACCTAAGATGCAGGTGCAAAAAGCAGCATGGCCACTTTTGTCTACCAAGTGATTGAAACCTCAAAATATGCCCTGGCCCTTCCTGAGCAGACTGCCACCTTTTAGAGCTATGCAAGGCAAAGGGTTGCTGGTGACTGAGGTTTTTCCAGCAGAAACACATGAAGGTGGCAGCCTTGCCTGCTTTAAAGCAAGTACTGCTGTCTGCTGCAGTAATGAAACAGAGCTGGGTTGTTTTGTTTGTTTTATGGGAAAATCTTGTACCCTCTCATCTAGGTTTCAGCCTCACTCATACTGGCATGGTGTGTTGGGTGTGGCTGTTACAGTTCACTTGACCGGGTGATAGTCCCTGGTTACTCCAAGAAACTAATCTATATCGTAGATTGCCACGTGCTCTGATGACAACACTGTGAGGATTTGGCGCTTACGACGACGTCCCGAGGAGGAGAAATCAGCATTCAGCAAAACTGGTTTGGTGGGCTGGGTCACTCAGAAGAAGCCAGAAGAGCAACACACAGCAGGTAAGGCCCCTGAGCTTAGGTATCATGCTCTGCTTCTGAATTTTGGCTGTTCTCTTTACCAACAAAAGCCTTTGACTTGCCTTGTTAGTCTTCTATTTTTTTATACTAGGCAATACTTTATATAGCCAGACAAACACTACTCTGTGTAAGTATTTCTGCCACCAACAAGACAAGCTGGCTGAAATTCCTTACAAGTCTGCCAAAGTCTATATGACCGGACTGCAAAGCAAATATTCATTAATACAGCTTGTTGGGCAGCCAGATCTTCAGTGGGTATCAGCAGGGTTCAATAACGAGGCAGCCAAAGGAGATGTCACGTGTGCATGCACTGTAGCAACAAATTATACTTTTTTGTTATATCATAATAACTGAGAGCAGTAAGATCATAGGCTTTTTCTAGTTTACCCAGTACAGGGCTGATGGCACGTTGACAGGCTTGGAGCTCTGAGATGTTTCCTCCTGCCCAGCAGTTGAATTCTGCACATAGTTCTTTGCTGCACTATCAATATGTGACATCTCTTTCTTCAGCTTCGTGCAGTGGTACTGACTGTCTATACAGACAAATGCCACATAGTGAAAGTATTTCAAAAGTGCGTGTAGACAATCATGACATGATCGTAATGTTCCAGAATTAATCAGCAGCGTTCATCTATTCACATGTTAAGGCTAGTAACAAATGCAATACCTTTCTACAAGGCCTAGGTGATCAGACAAGCTGTGCAGCAGACTCTCACAGTCAGCAAGCAGATCTGGACTCTATAAAGTAGCTACTCGCTGGACAGTGCCCTAGACCAGAAGGAAGAAGCCCTGGATCATAGCACTACTTTGACTTGTCTGAAACTTGTATTTTGGTACAGTAGAGTAGGTGAAAGGAGAATACCCCCCCTCCCCGGCAAATAAGATGAGCTTTACCGTAGAGCAGCTCTGAAACTAAGAATACAATAGTTTCCCAGCAGCTGCTGGTGGGACTTCCTGTGTTCTAACTATCTTTTCCAGCCACCCTCCAAATGAATTTCACCTTGGCTACCACAAATAAAGGCTGAAGGTCTCTAGATCCCACTAATGGGATAATGTTACCTCCAACCGTTTGCCAGTGAGCAATAGTCTTGCAGGAAGTTTGTAGAACAATAGCAGGGAGAGTGCCAGGTCTGCTCCATAGCTGGTAAACGGTTTGTGTGTGCACACACTCTGCTTCAGAGAGGGCTCAAAAATGATTTTGTGTATTTTGTTCAGCAAAAGAGAAGTAAACATAGGTCTAGTCCACAAGCCTGAAACCTAAAGTAGCTTGTATATTAAACTTTACAAGTCAGCTTTGGCAATTATACTAGAAAAATAACTTATTTCTACTTGTTTGTGCTGCATTGCTTGCCCACAGGAGGGAAGAGGAAGTACAGACACTGCAAACACAACAGCAGGCTTCCTGCTGACCTTGGCTCTTGAACGCAAAGCACGTGCTGTTAGAATATAGGAGTTAGCTTGCCAGCTCTCAAGTCTCTGCAGATAAGTACTATTTCAGACCTGCTGGGATGACATCTAGGTAGTTCCCCACCCACTTATGTGGAACAAATTGTGAGATTGAGATTGTGTATTGACTGTTGCCCTGTATCATCAAGTGTAGCAAGCACAGTTTCCTTTTCTTTGGAAATTGAGTGGTTTCCCTCAGTTGCACTACTTTCTCTATGTTTTTGTGTAACCAAATTTTTGGAGCAGGCCTGGGCATGGGCAATTTGTGACTCTTAAATCTGGACACTGATAATATCACTCTAGAAGATTTGTAGCAGAGAACGTGGGAAACATCTGAAATAGCTTGCTTTGGTGTTATGTGGGTTGTCTGCAGGTATTTACGGTATTGTACTACCTGCAGTGGCAGCATAAGTGGAAACAGCTTGGAACTGGTTTAGTAGAAGACTGAATAATGTATGGAGCCTTATAAAAAAGCCTCATTCTTTATCTCAGGCTTGGGCATGTTTCCCAGGTTTGAATTTGCTTTTTGCCATGACACCGGTCCAACTCTCAGGATAGCTTTTCTTCCCTTATCCAGTGTCTCCACTGTATAACTTTCAGATTGGATTGGGATGGAGAGTGCTCATACCCAGCTAGTCATGCAGTGTTTCTGCTGTATGAATATGTAGATGGTCATTAGGGATCAAAAATGGCTGAGTTTGCTACTTCTCTTTTACCTCTGGGAGCTTAGCTTTTTAAAGTGCAACTAATTCTCCAGCTGAGATATGATGGTCTTGTAAGTGCTCATTAAAGATTAGGAGAACCAATATTGGCAGTTACTTTTTCTTAGTCCAGATTGAAGCAAGTTGTTATGAAGTAGCATATTTTATCAGGAAAGGAGCCTTTAAGTCTGTTTTGTATGTTAAGAGTGATTTGTAGTGGGATCTGTTAATATGGGACCCTATTTAATTTTGCTCTGATTCACCAATACTTGTGTTTTGGATACTAGATAATGCAGTAAAAGGAAGGATCAAAGGAGCCTTAGTATAGTATTTAATCAGAATTGTGTAGGTACTCACTAGGCATGTTATTTGTGAGACAGCCCTGTGTCCTAAAGAAAATGACAGGTTATTTACACTAGACTTCTCATTGTTCTAATGAAGTGCTTTATAGTACAGTGCTAACGGTGAGAATTAGGAGTTCAGATTAAACCCCTGGTATACAGAAAATGTTTACAGCTCTTGTGCTCAGTGAAAATGCAAAAAGTAAGGTGCTATCCTGTTTAATTGCATCACCCCAAGTTAGATGAGAGAGAGAAAGCAGACATCTAACAAACCCACCAATGTTGGAGGGTGCCAGAAATGGAAAAAAAAAAAAAGAAAAGAAAAAGAAAAGAAAAAGAAAACAAATAATGAACCCCCCCCTTCTAATATTGCTGAAAGATCTTTTCTTCTGTCTTTCCTACTGTTACTAGTTGAGGTCCTTATGCCCCTATTTTGAGTATTGCTTTAAGGAGCTGGGTATTCAGACTCTTTTATTTTAAAGCAGAGAGGTTTACATCTACTGAGCTGAAAAGCCACTGGGAAATATCTGTTGGGAATCATATTTTTTTAAAAGAAATAACTTAATACTAAGTGACAGACTTTCTGTTTGGAATTTAGGAATTTACATCCTCATTCAGGATGTGAAGAATTTCTCACATGTCCCTGGGTGTGGTAAATAGCTGCCATCTTCATATTAAAATAGCGAGGCAGAAAACCCTCCAGCTGAAAGACTAGAGAATGAAAGTATGTTCTTTCCTGTTCTCACTTTTTTTTTTTTTTTTCATCTTTAAAATATGCAACTATTAACACCTGACTAGAAGCATTATTCTTCTAGTGAGGCATTATAGAGTAGGGCTTTCTTGGTATTGTAATTAACTGTGGGGCCTCCTTAAAGTACCTTATTCCTCAACTCAGTTATGTAGCCATTAAAGATGGGAGTTCAGGTGAGGACTAGGCTTGCTTTCAGGCAGCATCTCCGTCCAGAACTGTTTTGTCTGTCCCTTGGCTGTAGCTCAGGTAAGAGTGCTCATTACAGAAGAGGCAGATGTCAGGCACTGCACAAACATACTCTATTATGCTCATCAATATGATATAGGATTTTACATAGGACTTGTGTCGGTTAACCAAATTAGAGGGATTTATGCAACCTCTTAATTCAAAAGGGTATGTCTGAGAAATGGAGTCAGCGCTGAATTTGTCTCCTAGTTGGAAGAGGTGTTTATAAAAGGGTTGTCTTTAATCTGCTGTTCCATGTTCCTCATCAGCCTACTTATTTCTCCCCTATCAGGACTGCCAGCCAGCCCACAGAGTACTCCTGCCAAGGCCTTCACAGTGGGCAGCCCGTGCATTTCCTCACCACGGCCAGCTGCCTGTGCTCCCATTTATTCTGGAGACCTTCCCCTGCCTACCAACACTCCCACGGGCACTCTCAAAACCCAGACAGCCACAGCCTGCACCCCAGCCAAGCAGAGTGGAGCCAGCCCATGCGCTTCTCCCAAACCGATCCCTTCCTCCAAAATGTCCATTAAACATTGGGTTACAAGAACTCCGTGCTCTTCTCCTCCAGAAGTGGGGAAAAAGGCTCCTTCTCCTAGAAAAGCCCTGGCAGAAGTCACCCAAGGTCTCCTGGAAACCCCTTGGTCTCCTAAAGCCTCACACTCACAGTTTGAAAAGCGTGCCAAGAGAAGGCTTGACTGCAGCAAGGAGGATGATGCGGGGCAGAAGTGTCTGCAGGCCTGTAGCTGTGTGACTGAACTGGACCATGGGGCTAAGAAATCCAAGCTGAATCTATGTCATATGACTGCAGACCAAAAAGCTTGTGATGAAGGCTCTCTCAGCCTGGCTGACTTGGATAATGACTGTGAAGGCTCCAGCCACAGCCTAAAAGAGCCTTCCTTCCCTGGAAACCACGTTAATCACTCCAGTGTTCAAGCTTCCCACCATCTGTTTAGATCTCCATGTGGGAAAGAAGACTCTGAGGTAGTGGATAAAGAGAATAGTTCACCTGAAAGAAAAAATTGGTTGTCTGCTCTGGGAGAGAAACTACGGACTGGCAGAGCTGGCAGTCAGAGTGCATCAAACAGCCCCCCATCATCTTCTGGTCCTGGTGGCAAACGACGAGAGGCTGTGGCACCAGCTACTTCACCAAAAACTGTAAGTAGGACGGTCAGTGACAGTGGTCATGAAATAAGTTACCCCTAGCTGCCCGTTATCTCTGTTCCCCTCCTTTGTTCTCTCCTGCTCAGGCATTCAAAGAATTATCTGATCCTTTTATTATGGACAAAAGGTATGATTTCTGGCCTAATAAGCCAGATATATTAGTGCTGTTATCTACTAATCCCCTCTATGCAGGAACAGAATTTTTAGCATGGTGGTATCCCTCACTTTAAAGGGACTTAGGGCACACAGGAGCTCAGAGATCATCACAGTCCCCAGCTGGGTTTTCAAAGAATATAGCTGTCATCTGAAATCCAGCTCTGCTCTGAGAAGCACAATAATGACAGCACCTTTCCTGGCAGATTTACTGTTTATGCGCTCACCGTCACATCTGCCTATTTATGTTACTGGAAAGCCACTTTAGCATTGAACAAAAGAGCTAAATTCTTTTCTAGTCCAGGTAGCAAAAGAACTTGTTACCCATGTTAAAACCGTGGGACTAAATAGTGCCTGCACTTCCTTCCACTGAAAACTAGCAGAAAACAAAGGAATTGTAAAAGTGTCAGAGCACAGGATCTGACCTACATAATCCTACTTCTGATGTACCAGCAGCCTGGCACAGAGCTCATCCTGAGATCTGAAAGTTAAGCTTATAAAGCAGCTAAAATAGTTGGCATGAGGGTGTGGGGGTTTGACGGGCAAACTGAGAAACAATGATTTAATTTTTTAAAACAAACCAAACTTGACCGTCTCCGAAACTGGACTCCAACTCACACAGTGTCTTTGACTCTTATTTCAGTAAATGTTAGGTACATTTTCAATCATCAAATTTTAGTCTTACTCTCAATTGAATATGCAATGCTAGAAGTTGTTGCCATCATTCAGGCTTATTTGGGTATCTCATTTCTTACCCGATTTCACCTCTCCCAGCACTGATATCAGATATGAAATGGGCAAGCTGCCAGCCCTTAAATTATGCATACCAGCTGATCTCTGTATTGTTGCACCAAGAAATCTTGGTTATAGGAAACCTCCAACTACATGTGCTTCTTGCTGTACATGTTAAAGCACAAGACAAAGATTTGCCCTGGAGAGAGATTTCTATAGAACAGTTACCTTTCCTGCCCAGTACACTCTAGTTCAGGTTTCGGGATGCTCCTCTCTTGTACTGAAGCCTGAGGAGGTGCAGGGAATACCACCAGCATTTGTTGATCTGCTACGTCTTGGAAATTTGCAGCTCTCATCTGCTGTAGGAAAGCTGAAACTGCAGCCAGAGTGTTTGTCTTATGGCAGTAAGACAACCCAAGGTTTTAGACAGCGTTTCCTGTAGGTAGTAAGCCTCTTATCTGTGAGACAGATTATAGTAAAGAACCTTTCATTTACTATCTTACTTGGGAAGATAAACAAACTGGAGCAATGATGGAGGGGAGACTTTAAGACTTCTGCAGCATATGAACTGTTAATCTAGAAACATTTCTTGATGGTTTGGGGCTTTCTTGTCTTCCTAGGCTGCAACCACTTCAGTTTCCATGAGGAAGATCTGCACGTACTTCCACAGAAAGCCGCAGAATGACTGACCTAGTAAGCAGCGGTTACACCTGATGGATGTTGGTACTCTGATATCAAGACCAGATTTAGTAACGCTGACAACAATGCGCCAGGATTACACAGTTTGTTGTTAGACAGTCACAAACTTGGGCTTTTATTCTTGTGGTTTTAAAGCTGTTAACAGTTGAAATCAGCTGAGTGTGGAAAATCTATACAGTACCTAATCATGGACTCTTCCTGACTTCGGATGATGGTTGGGTTTTTTTTCTAAAGAAAAATGGAGTATTTTTTACATGGCAACTGTTATAGCCCAAAGACAACAACAACATTGTTGACAGGCTTATATATATAGCGTGTCAAGTTTGTTACTAATCTGCCATTGAAATTTCCTCCACTTAAGAATAATGTGTAAATCATCACACCCTCCTGGTAAAGCAAGTGTTGGAATGTGTGTAGAGAAACCTCTTGGAGATAGGTCTGAGCCCTTTCATGCTGAGTGGCTTTTCTACAGTTATTCTTCTAGTACCACTCTGACTACCCGCTTGCCAGAAGGGAAGTTATGAATGTGTTAAGTAAATAGAAAAGACTTAAACACCCTGTCTCCACCCCATGGTCATTATAGTCTTAAGAGGAGACAAAGTATAATCAAGTATGTCATGCCTGTATTACTCTTGCCATCACCTTTCTTCTGCCAGTCTCAAAATTTACTGACTTAGCTGGCTCTTGAACCATCGACTCTAAAGCTGTTGAGGCCAACAGCTTGTCACTTCTCTGAAATAAAATACTGACCAGGTGCATTTGAAAAATAAGTTTGATCTATCCCTAATAGGCATTCCATAACAGCCTGTTGCAAGGGCATTATTCAATGCTTATAACATAACTTCTTAACACTTTTGTAATACAATATCTATAAAATAATACCTTTTAAATTGGTAGAGGGGCACTTGATATTTTAGAAAGCACTTGACAGAGTTTACATACTATATATTAAATGCTTTGCCACTGTAAGTCGTCACTGATGCTGATAGAACAAGGTCACTGAAATGAGATCACTGTCCTGCTAGCAAATGATACTGACTCCTCAGGCATGCTTTCCCCAGGGGGAGCTAGTAGAAGATCCTTATCTTAGGTTGGAGCATTTACTCTGTCTGATAGTGTTACATTTCCTACAAACTTTAAAAAAACTACAACACACCAAACCAAACCTCTGAACCCCTGACACATTTTTCTACTGCAGAAGAATTTAGGTATTTAAACTCCATCTGAAATTTTCACACCTATTTTACAGTAGCATTAACTAGTACTATAGCTGAAAGGGATGAGAGGAAAGCATGCTGGTTTGTATTTCATGTTGTAGATTGTATTTTGCAAGGAAATAAATGACTCAAGAGAAAATGTCTTTTGTGAAAGGTATCTTACAGCTACAAAGCAAAAGTAAATGTGCAGTGTGCATTTTTAGAAAAAGAAAAGTAGTCATCAAGTTGCATCTTTTTTGCAGGAGCACCACAACAACTTTCTCCTGTTTACTGAATTACAGGCCATCATCCCATCAGCTTTGAGAAGATGCCATTATGCCATTAGGAAAGTGGAAAAGCTTCGGTTTTTTGTGGGTTTTTTTTTTTTTTCTGTATAGTTCTTCTTCCAAAAAATGGGGTTTTTTAAATTATTATCTGAATAGATATAGCATCTTGGGCAAAATAGGAAAATAAAATACCTGTTAGTTTAAATTTAATCAACTTCTGGATTCTGAGGTAGATGAAAGTAGTAGAAATATGCTGTAAAATAGGTAGGTCTGGGATTGAATTATGTCTTAATTTTAATTTTTAGAGCAACTATGTAGGGTACAACCTGCCATGCTTACAGCCAGTGTTTGGTGCAGGATTCTTCTGTGTAGTTTGTAAATAACACATGCAGAATGTGGACCCCATTGAAGTATATGAGAGTCACTAGACATTTCAACAATAGTATTTCATGTTCCTCCACTTCTTTCACAATGTTTTCCTCCTCCAGAAATGTTCTGCAGCCAAACCATTATCTACTATATCTTGTAAATGGCTTCCTAGAGATGATTCACATTAATATGTTACCACTTGGATGAATAACATTATGTGGGGATGTCAGTTTTTCTTCTTTCAAATAGTACTTGTTTAGTGGAACAACTCATTTTATGGACCACCAGGCATAATTTCTTTCATCTTAAGATAGGTCAACTTGGCTCAGAGACAAAAAGAATTAACTAAAACTTACATTTTTCTGTTTCTAATTGCCTTGACCTTATGATAAAATCATAACTGCTGATACAAACTGTACATGAAGTGGTTTAAGGGAACCAGTGCTGTCTTTAATCGGGACACTTGCTGAACTAAGCATTCAAAGAACTGAGCTCTTCTGATCTGAGTCAGCAAGCTATACTCCTGATTTACCTTTCCTTCTAAAGGATTTACAGAAATTGTACTCCATGTTTTATTATGAAGTTAAGCCTTTTGAGATATTATTTCCAACTCCTATGTATGCATGTAAATCCCACTTTATGTATCTTGCAGATTTTTTCCATGCCGTTGATACTGCTTACTGATGTCTTGTCTCTGTCCTCAGTGTTTACCCTCTAATTGCCAAGTGGGATTTGGGAATGACCATGGCAGTTTATGATGGTACTATTTTCCAATATTTTTTACTACTGCTTTGTTGGAAGCTTAGCTAGGAGCAGTCAGCCAGTTTAGTTTAATAGTGTTTAAATGGGGACTTGAGCTAACCTGGCTTGGCAAAACTGAAGAGGCACTCCCAGGACCTATACAGAGGCATGGTCAGCAAGTCATGGCAAGCATTTCTTCTGGTAACAGCTTGAGTTGACAATTTCCTTGAGGAAGCTAACTACAAAGAAAAAAAAATTGCCTCAGTTCCTTGACTCAAGAGCTAATTATACCAAAACCATTGATGTGACAAAATTGAGGCTGTGGGGGCAGCATTGTCACTGAGGGGACTGTTTTGTTGAGTTATCTCTTGATGTGTAAGGTTGATAACTTCGGGTTGGTCAGGGAGTGCTAAAGGCTTCCTTTGGCACCATTGTTTCTGCAGCCATTGACTATGGCTGAAATCTCCTGGATGGTCATTCTTACCTTTGAGTGTACACACCACCCTGCAAACGTAAAGAAAACCACACTACAGTAGCATTGAAAAATGTTCTAGGAGCTATCTGTATGTGGTGTATAATCTCTTAGCAAGTTTTGTTCAGACATAGATGCTTCCCACCCAGGGAGTTACCAAAGGCATTTGTGTAGCTGTGTAGAAATATCACCATATTCAAGGATTTTCATGTTGGCCTCACATCCAGAGTGTCTCTTGAAGAGGTTCCTCAAAGTCAAATATTAGGAGTTTTTCATAGCTAATACTGTTGGCAGTAAATGGGAAATAGTGTTCATCTTCTGGTCCATTACAATCAAAATTTCATTCTTCCCCTCCTGAAGCTGACCCAATCCGTTTTCCAAAAGAATGGAAATTATCACCCTCTCTTTCTCTGCAAAGAAAAATGGAACCCAATGGCTTGCATATTTTCCTCTCTGATTTGTGTATGGCCCAGTGTCACGGTTTAACCCCAGCTGGCAACCAGGACCACACAGCAGTTCACTCGCTCCCCACCCCCTAGTAGGGTAGGGAAAAGAGGGGGATAAAAAAGGAAATAAAACTTGTGGGTTGAAATAAAGAGCAGTAATCGAAGAGAGTAATAATAATGCAAAAGAATATACAAAATGAAGTGATGCAATGTAATTGCTGATCAATTGTCTAGCCTGTCCCAAACAGCAGCCATGAATCCCTGCCCCCTGGCCAACCCCCATTCATATACTGAGCATGTTGTCTGTGGTAGGGAATATTCCTTTGGCCAGTTGTCTTGTCTATGCTCCCTATTGGCTTCTATGGAAAACTGAAAAAGTCATTGACTTACTATAAATATTACTTAGCAACAACTAAAGCAATACGTGTTATCAACATTATTCTCATATTAAATCCAAAACACAGCACCCTCTAGAAAGAAATGAATGCTATCCCAGCTGAAACCATGACACCCAGTCTACAACAAATGAAATATATTCTGCTACTATACAGTATCCATGTGTTGTCCTGCAAAGAACAGCTTTGACGATAACCATAACCACAAAATGCCAAATATCCAAATATGGCGGCAAGCAAGGAAGAGAAGAAAGCAAACATGAAGGACCCTGTGTGCTTTTTCTTTTAAAGTAACTTGGGAAGAAACATGTTCTGTCAATTATAGAAATAGGCACAGCGACACGAGAACAGCATGAACCTGGAAGGGCAGTAGTAGAATTATAATCAAGGATTATCCTTCATTTCTAAACCTCAGTCTGAAGCATATATTTGTTTTAATCAGACTAATATTCCATTTTAATTTACGTAGTATGGAAAGATTCCAGGGACTAAAAGTACAGCTAGATTACAAGAGGAACACCTATTACTCCAGGCTTGTGCAACTAGACATAGACCTAAAGATCAGAAAGGATTATGTATAATAAAGACCAAATACCCTGTTTTAATAGTTTCAACATACTGTCTTGAACTCTGTTTAATGTACAGCAGTTCATATTTTTGAAGTTGTTCAGTCTTGATTTAAAGGTCCGTTATAATTGTACATAAATTATTTTAGAGATTAAATACTGTGAAAAGATTCTGGCTGACTTACATTTGGAATTTGTTTAGCCTTCCCTTTCACCTCTTACCTCAGATTATTCACTTTTTGATATATGTTGAAGATATTTCTGCTATTACAGATCTTTTATCCAATATGTAGGAAGCCCAGGCACAACACTGAACCCCCTCTTGTTCTCCTCTTTCATGAGCTAAATAGATTCTGTATACAACCCCCAAAATATTTCTCAAGTTCGAATAAAACAGCTAAGGAAGTGCTTTGTTCCTTCACATTAAGGTGCCACAGTAGTAACTCCAGTCCTATTAACACAAAGCTGCTCTGTGTCTCTCCTTCACCTCAAGGACTCGGCTTTATGATTTACTTCTTCCCTCTTGTCTAAAGAAGCATGGCTGAATCGTTAGGCAAAGTATCTTCAACCATCCACTTCTGTACCATGCCTGGATTTTTTTATTTGGGTCATAAATTATGTAAGTCCCTGGTTGCCTCATAAGTGTGCTCTCACATGAAATTGTTGTGAGCAGGGCAGAGGAGGAGATGGACAGAAACCCAAGCAGCAAAGACTAAGCTGACCTAGTGGCGCTGATCATTCTTACATCGACTTAATTATAACTGTGAGAAAATATCAGTGTACTCTTGTTTGGTTGGGGTTTTATCCTTCTAGTTATAACACCATTACGATAAAAATCTCAGTTTATTGTTCTATTCCTGTTCTTGCAAAAGGTGTTAAGTATCTAAAAACCAGGCTAATAATAGTCTGTAGGTCTGTGAAGCCAGTTCCACTGTACGCTGCAGCGACAGCAAAGTAGGCTGCGTTGACAGGAGTTTAACAGAGATTGTCGGGGTGTATTACTGAATTATTCAGTGTCACCATCATTTTTGTTCTGTTAATTTTCATGGCTTTGCTGATGGAGGAAGGGACAGTGTGTACACTGTGAGATCAAGAGATCCACTGGATTCTTGAAAACAAGTGACTGACATAAATGCAATGAGCTCTGATTTGCTGCAGATACCTGACAGCAAGGTGGTCATGAGAAGATTGGAAGTATTGTGTCACAGGGAATCAGCTGTTTGTTGATTGGGAGGCCCATGCTGTACCTTCATATCAGACTCTTAGCTATATACTCTAATTTATTTCCTCTGTGCAATGGGACAGTTGTCCACAGTTGCCAATTCACCCTGATTAAGGGAGAATGTGAATCTGAAGGCTGTTTCTGATCCTTCTGTGTGTGGGCACTCTTTCCACCGGGTCTGATTTAGCCTAATCCACTCTTGGAAAGAGTAAGTTTTGACAGAGTATTAAGATCAACCAGAATAAGGTTTTCTTATTTCAGAATAAACGTGTTTTTGCACAGGGTTGTTCAGAAACGGCTATTCTAAAGTAGCAGCTCTGCAGTAACTCGACCACGTAGGCGATCCTTGAAGAAAGTGATATGGGACTGCTGGGTAAGTGGTATTACATAAAACCATGGATAGTCTCAGGCATAAAGGCAGCAGGAAAACTTTTCTCCATGGAAATTAATTTCTTAATTTTCTTGCCTCGGCACCCCAGCCTCATCAGGTAGAGAGGAGTGGCACTGAGAACAGATCCAGTGGTGCACAACATAAGCTGTGGTTTGGCTGTTGACATGCTACTGCCGGTCCAAGGCTGAAGGAACTGATGCTACTGTTGCTGCTGCTTGGTGACAGAGCTCTCACCTTCCTGTCGAGCATGAAAGACTTCCTCTTGCTGCCGGATTTGTACAAAATGCTCCGCTTTCCCACCACACACAGGCCCATGTTGATGGGTGTTTCCCACAGTCACCACATCCCCGGTCCAAAACAGGTCTCTGGGGCTGGGGCTGTGTCCCTGTGCCTCTGCTAGTGTCAGCACAGCCCTGCCTTGCTCAAATGCAGTCTCCCACCACCTTCTGTCCCTGTTGCTGGCCTTGAGGAGGGTCTGTGGGGCCCTGGCTGCAACCCGCACAGCCAAAGTGCTCAGAAAAGCACATTCTGGCTGTGGTTTTATCTGTACCCAGCAGGGACACCACCTTTGGGCCAGCCCTACCAAATCATGTGTGTATGGCCTCCTTTCCCATTTTCTCCCTGGGAGGCAGAGAAGAGTGAGTTTTAATTACAATGTCATGAGTTCAATGCTGCCAAGCGAAGCTTGTCTGTTCGTAGATGCAGCTGGACCTCCTGGCTTAGTCCTGGTGCAAGCGAATTAAGGAAGGACAAAAGGTCTTCGTTGCTTTTATGCAAAGAAACAATTTCTATGGCAGCTGAGGGAAGCATTAGTATTCGTGCCTTGGCTGGTCTGGCAGCAAGGCAGCTAACTTGATATCAATTGTGGCACAATGACCGGTTTTTATGGGCCTCGTTTCAATATATATCACAGATAGATAGATAGCCAACCAAGTGGCGATTTATCCTAATTAGTTTGAGGTATCTGCTCTCCTACCCGCTCAAGTGATGGGCCTTGTATTTTTCTTGCCTTGGTGGTGCTTTTATTAAGAGCTGCAGGCAGGTTCCCTGCCTGGCTCACGTGTTGTCATGTTGTAATCCTGTATTGGCTTATTTTTCAGCTGACTGAAGTTCCTCCTAAACTCAAGTCATCTGTGTTTACAAGTATTTTATTGTATAATGTATGAAAGCTTTTTCCCAGTGTTTGAGTGGGACCGTAGATTTGTAGCTGTGACATTTCCACATCATATGCATTAGAAAAGTGTTATAGTAAATGAGTAATGGAAATTATTTCTGCTCCAGGAAGCAAAATGATGCTAAGCGAAAGACAGAAAGAGAGATGAAGGTTTATATGGAACTGAGGATATTCCTCTTTTTCCCAGCCCACCGAAATGCTCCCTCCCCTTCCCCCTTGTGTGTCTCACCACAGCACAAGGGTGTGCCAGAACATGTTCCCACAACCTTTCAACCCATTCAGCACAGCCTGCAACTTTCCTGGCTATTTTTGTGTATTCTGCTTAATGATTAAGTGCTGAGGACTGTGATAATACATCCTTTCACCAACGGCACCCAGCAGAATGCAGTCTCAGCTCCTCATGGATTGCTTTTCCAGTTACTCTTCCTAAGAACTGGATTATCAATAGATTACCCTGATAATAATGGTGTAAACTTAAAGTTGTGCTGCTCTTGGCCAGGACTCCAGCTTTTAGTAATCAAGTATTATTCTTGTTGACAATATGATTTCTGCATCTAACCAAAGCCCTGTGCAGTCTGCCTTTGCCTTACTGTAAACAAAGTGGCTCATCTGCTGCTGAAGCTTAACCACCTCTGGATCGAAACAGGGCAGCTATTTCATTATACAGAGCTAGAGCACGCAGTGGTTTCCTGGACACCTCCGGTTGGATAGCGGTACCTTAGCTTTGCTTTAACTTCTTAGTCTATTTACCAAATAAGCTATGACACTGCTACTGATTTATACTTTGTAGATAAGCCCCTTTCTGTTCTGACATCTGCCAGTTTTCCCATTGCTCAGCAATACTCGGGTCCTGCAAACCCCACTACCAAAGCAAGATTAATTTGATCTCACACGTTGACAAGGCGTAAGAGTTACTGTCAAACCACTGTGGCTCGCCAAACTTGTCAACACCAGAACAGAGTCTCTCATTTTGGGTTGAGGCGCTGCGATACGAAACGGATAAACCTTCACAATTGCTCCTGCAGTATCAACTGACAGCAACCAAGGAACAGCACATCCATCATCACTGGCAGGCAGCCCACTAACAGCTCACAACACAAATCACCTCTGTTTCATGTTGTATCCTGAGGAATTAAAAAAAAAGACCCCCCAAATGATAGCACTCCCATTGAACAGAGCAGGGGAGCATCAGCCACAGCAGGATTTGACAGGATCCAAAATCAGCACCTGTATTTCCCACCTTCCTACTCATCTTCAGGAATGCCTGAATCCTTGAAGAACCTTCATCCCCTGAGCTTCCAGGCAGGCTCTGTAGTGATGTTTGAAAGCAAGAGTTTGTCTTCCAAGGACCTTTGGCACCAGTGAACATTTCAACATCAAGGCCTACATCACTAAATAGAGCAGGGGTAATTGTCGGGAGCTAAAATTGGGATTTAGCTCTGCACAGACCTGCAGAAACAAGCAATTATTCATGCCAAGGTGACCTGCTAGGAACAGGGTCACACAGAAAGGAAAAGCACAGCCCGCATGGGTTTGCTCTGGGTGCAGGAGACATATCTGCTGAGTCTCACAGGGCAGCCAGGGGAAAGTCTTTATCCAGGAGCAGAAAATGAGACTGGTTTGGGACCAGCCACAGCTGCTGTGAGTTGCACAGACACAGGGTTAGACTCCTACAGATATGAATTAGCCAGGCTCCACTGATACCACAGCTCTGCTTGTTTACACTAATGGAAAGTGTTGCCCACTGTATTACGGGTGCTAGGTTCTAATTTATATTTATTCCCTATCCCACTACAAGGCAAATTGCACTCATCGGCAGGCATTGATTATGCCTCTGGTTTCATTTTAAAAAGTAAAAGCAAAACCTTAACCTAGTCCTTCCATATTATGGTATGAAATTTCATGCCAAAACTGTGCTGTAAAAATATTTGGAATGCTAAAAATAGATTGGCATCCAAATAGCTGTTGGAAGGGGAAGCATTCCCAACCAAACCTGTCAGGATCAAAGCTGTTTATTTTCCATATGGTTATTTCCAACCAGGTTCAGCATGCAGAGCCATCATTTCCTCATAGGGTCTTTGTAAGCCCAGGTGCCACTGAAGGCAGATCCTAGTGTAACTGTAGCTGGGTTTCCACTGCTGTGACCTGCCTTCCTGGCCAGGCGTCCAGTCTGGGCATTGTCGTCATCAAACCGGAAACTTTTTTCACCAAAGGAAACTATGAAGGTTGAGCTAATGAGAACAAAATTCTTAGCTCAGAAAGGATTAGCATCTTCCCATTGAAGCCTCTGATGCCCCTCTATATTATTTTAAAGGCGGAACCTACTCATTTATCAAGTCATCAGAGAGATCAATGCATGAAACCTCTCTTCGTGCCTTGTGATGGTGCACTTGCACATTACTCATCTCCCACCACTGAAGTCACAGTGTGGTAAATCAAACATTAGTATGTAAGCCTCTGCAGCATCCTATCATGGCAAAATAATGATAGCTTAGAAGCATTTTTTTCCCCAGCTCAACTGTAAGTACCAATGTATTTTTTATACCTCTACAATCAATATTCATCTTTAAATATGAGAGACCTACAGCACTTCTCGTTAAAACATTTCAAAAGGCCAGAGCACAGGGAAGTAGAAGCTCATGTTATGGAGAGGAACTGATGTCAAGAGGAGCGATGAAGACAGTATTGTGTGAACCCAGTGGAAATGCAGAAAAGCAGTAAATTTTCTTATATTACTCCTGCCTGATTTAAGCCTCAAACTATTTGCACCACATCATTAGCAGAAAGATCTGCTGTTGGTACAGTCTGAACATCTTCTATGGTATTTCACATGACCATATTTGTGTGTGTGTGTGTTTCTAAAGAAAACCTCCTTTGCAGCAGACTGCAACAGTTGGCTTCACACTTTTCCAAGTCAGAAAGCTTCATCTTTTTTCTGTCTTGTGAGCCTGCCTCACATAAATTGAGCCTGGCTTCCTCATGACCTCCTGAGGTGGTTTCTCAGTGTGCTAGGAGAATCATTTCAAAAGGCTTACTTGTTCTAAAGTGCACCAGAGGAATGCAGGGAAGTGCACTGGCAAGGGAAAAGATAAACAGTGCAAACAAAAGAGCAGTTTAATCTTGCTCAGCTGTATCTCAGCTGCAATTCTACTTTCTCTAGGCAACTTTGACAATCAGGATGCAAACAGAGGAGTAGGAAGTGCAGGTTGCAGTAGCACCCACCCCAACCTTGACACAGAAAGTCTGAAACACCCACAGATAAAGAAAAGGTTTGCTCACTGGACCATAATATACAACAAAATTTTCCTCTAGCATGGTTGCAATTTGTTGGTAGCCTCTTACATATTTCATAGAATCATAGTATCAGATAGGTTGGAAGAGACCCTTGGGATCATTGGGTCCAACCATCAGCCCTACTCTACAAAATTCTCCTCTACACCATATCCCTCAACACCACATCTAATTGATTCTTAAGCAGGTTCAGGGAGGGTGACTCCACCGCCTCCCTGGGCAGCTGATTCCACCGATTGACCACTCTTTCTGTGAAAACCTTTTTCCTAATGTCCAGCCTAAACCTACCCTGCTGCAGCTTGCAGCCATTCCCTCTTGTTCTAGTATGGATTTGTATCTATCGATCATGCATAGTAGCTATGGTCTGCCTCCAGACTTATCAGAGAGAATGATTTTTGCCTAGCAAGCCTGCAGCTGAGTCATTAGGTTCACCAGCTCCATGAAGAAGCCCCCTCTTTCTGTTTGCATATTCTTGCCAGGCTGCCACAGACTACCTGAAAAAGCAGGCTTGTCCAGGGAATCCCTCCCCACAGCTTTCATCCATGGCAAATCCCATTCCCAGAACGCTGTCTGGCTCCAGCAGGGCCCCTGTGAGCTGCCAAGCAGGGCTCTGAGCACTGCTGTGCCTGCGCATGGGGCCTGGCTTTTATTCTCACTACTTGGTGAGAATGTACACTTTGACCAAAGTAGGAGGTTTCCATCCTCCAGTGAGCTGGCTTGGGAAAAAATGGACTTATTTCAGACAAAGCCCAGGGAGGTGAATGATTTGATGTGCGTCACAGCTGATTAACAAAAATCCTTAAGTAAGAGTAAGCGTCCACTTTGAGCTCCTCTGAAATAACGTTTAGCACAAATGTCTCTCTAGGCTTGGGATATCTGAATGCAAAGCAGACAGCTCCCAAGGGCTCCCTTCCTTGCTCTCTTATACCTTCTCTGCATCTTTTTATCGTAATATATTTGCATTTAAAAGTAACAAAGAGAGAAAAATTACACCTTGTGGGAAGTTTGGCTCTGTTCACACGAGCTGCTAGCTTTTTTTAGCCTGACGCTTCCTGTATGCTCAAGGACGTCAGTGGCTGTTTCTGGCAAATTGCATTCCCAGCAGAGAGGGGCGGGAGAGAAGGGGGCACAGAAATGGGCAGTTTCTGTACAAGCAGCCCCTGACAGCACAAGAGGAGATATGGATTTGAAGGGGAGATGTTTTTTTTTCAGGAAGAAATCTCCCTTCCTTCTGTCTCCCGGAGAAGGGGGCAGAGTGAGCACAGTGTCTCTCACCACAAACCCATGTCGCCAAGCTGCAGCCATTGATTTCAAGCATGAGGGTGAATGGAAGAATGGAAGGCTGCCGCCTCCTTGGCCTGAGGCTGCAATGGCACTACTGGAGAGAGCGGCACTTTGGGCCAGCTCCCCTCAGCCCTCTCTGGAGGCAAAGCTCTGGGTAGTGCCCCACTGTACCCAGAGGCCTTCGGGGGATAGGGGAAGAGAAACACTGGGGAGCTGCAGAGACACAGCATCCTGCACAGCTCTGCACACCCTGTACCATTTGGGTTCAGCAGCCTTTTGCAAGATCGTCATTTTCAAGTGGGAGAGCAGGGGACATGCCTCTTCTCTCCTTCCTCCAGCACCATCAAGTGTGTTTCAGCTCCCTGGTGTGTGAACCGAGGCTGGGAGCCCCTCCTGCTGAGAAGGCCTCCTGCCCACACTGCCAGCAGCAGCCATGGTCATTCTTTCCGTGTGATAAATATGGTAACAGAGTTTGCACAAGGTCAGAGCTGGGAATAAATTCCATTGCTCAAATAGGAGAGAGCTAAGTTTCATTCACTCTCCACTGTTCCAGCTCCACGTCAACACCGTTTGTTAAGAGTGACCTATTACGGGTGACCCAGAGGCTGCCCTGGAAACTAAATTCACTTACTATCTCTCCTTGTAAGAGCACCTTGGGTACAGCCAGTGCCCAAGCATGCCGGCCATGCTTGCTGCTGGGCAGGCTGGTGGAGTTTGCACAGGCTACACATGTTTGGGCAGCAATGAGGACAGAAAGCATAAAGCCAGGCACAGCACAGCATGCATAGGAGCTATAGAATTGCTGCCTGTGTTATGAACCCAAATGAGGTGGCACAGCCTGGCCTTGGATGCCTTTTCTGCATCCAGATGTCTACCACTTACTGCCAACACTGATCTCCCAGGACAAGCTGAGACAGGAGACTGGCACCATCTTGCAGTGTTTGGGCAGCCCTGACAGCGTGTCTCATTCCCAAAAGGTTCGTCTTAGCTTGAGTGGGAAAATCCCTTTACCATGCACCACAGAATTACAGAATTGTCATGGTTGGAAAGGACCTCTGAGATCATTGAGTCCAATCACACACACAAAAAATCCCGCTACATCTCAGCCACTAGAGCATGCCCCGAAGTGCTACATCTACACATTTCTTAAATACCTCCAGGGATGGTGACTCAACCACCACTCTGGGCATACTGTTCCAGTGCCTGACCACTCCTTCTGTAAATTCTTCCTAGTATCTAACGTAAGCCTCCCCTGCTGCAACTTCAGACCATTTCCTCTGGTCCTGTCACTATTCACTTGGGAGAAAAGGCCAACACTCACTTTCAGGTAGTTGTAGAGGGTAATGCCTCTACAGCCTCCTCTTCTCCAAAATAAACATGCCCAGTTCCCTCAGCCTCTCCTCATATAACTTGCTCTCTAGACCTCTCACCAGCTTGGTGGTTCTCCTCTGAACATGCTTCACACGCTATTCCTGACATTGAAAATAGGTCCAGTCGCTTGCCAAAAACTAGCAGCTGGAGACTGTGCTAAGAGATGCACAAAGAAACAGAATTATGCATTACAGGCAGTTTAAAAAAAATAAATGTCTGGCACTTCAACAGGCCTGAACACTTGCCTTTACGACCTAAAACAGGGAGTTAATGTCCTAAAAAAGGACATTAAATATTCCATGTTTGGTGCATGCTAAATATGGCAATCGCATATTAAAGAACATTAATCTCTCTCTGCTACCCATTTTTCCCAGATCACATATAAAAGACTTAATTTGGCATAACTGAAATACTCAAGTGTTGTCCAGGTTAATATATTATGGGCAAATCAACTGTCCATATGCATAATAACTGTTTGATGAACATGGGAAAGGAAATAATCTCATCTGACCATAGCTGGTGTTCTGAATAGGAGATTACCTGAAAAATGTGTGTTTCATTCTAATGATGAATCTGCCTCACATCTGTGCACCAATATTTCACATCTGCTCAGATTTGCCCTGAAGTTGGAGTTAAATTAGTACTTATACACATTTACCTCTGGTTGAACAGCCAGGAGTGTCATTTCAGGTAACGATGTTTTGACTAGGGGGAATATAGTGTGGAATAATAAAGCAGCTTTCTGTTCTATTGGGCAGTAGATCATATTGGATGATGAGAATTCAAAATCTTAAAGCTATATCGAGTGAAGGTGAATTAGTATTTCATCTTCATGCGTGTTTGGATACTCAAGAAAAACATTCTCTCTTTGCTATCAAGAAGATGGACTAAATGAAACTTAGGCTGTTCCTTCCTAAACCCGACCTGTTCACCACTTAAATTTTGAGAATTCAGAGCATATTGTCATTTTAATGCTTTGTTATATATGGATGAAGAGGGATAATGTGTTTTCAGGATGGAAAGTGGTGTAATTTACATGAGGAAACTAACACTGAAAACTGACCTCTGAAATCCTATAGCTTGCCACTGCACAGACATGGAGATACTGCAGCCCAAGTCTGCAGAAACAAGTTTTAACAATCTTCAGAAAAACAAAGCAAATTACAGTAATTTCCAGTTCTCCTCCCATATGTTACTAAATTTTTAATTGTCATCCGTATGTGCACCACAACCAAAGGTAATTCCTGCCCTAAGGACTTGTCAAATCTAGTTAAAGACTGATGAAAGTATAATTTATTACAGGTAAGCCACTTCCATATTTTAAAAGTCTCCAATTAAACTTGAAAACATACCGGCAGAATCATCTGGTACCCTGTATTTATACAGATATCACTTCTCTAATTGAGTTAGGTGAGAATATGTATGCCCAGTGCACATTAGTGATGCTTGCTGATGGGTTTGCACTATATTCTTTCAATATCTCCCTGGGGCCCCTCAGGCCAATTTGAAATCTGTACGCTGATTATTTTCATTTTAGGCTCCCTCAGCGACCACATCATTTATTCACTGACAGCACACTTGAAAGGCTCTATCGCTCTAGTTTGGTTTTACTTACAGGCTGTGAGATCTTTTTGGATGCCAGGGTGATAAGCATCACAGCAGGCTCGTAAAGCAGGGCAGCAGGGCTCGCCTCTGGTGAAGGTGGTAAGGGAAGGTGTGAAGGCAAGCTTGGGAGAGCATAAGCAAAGTTATCTTCATGAGGAATAAACACATCCATCTCTTGGCACGGAAGGAGAGTGGGAATTATGGCTAAATTAACTTTCTCTGCATCGCTATGGACGTAATGTGTTTGTAGAATGGGTTTAAAGAGATGTTCGGATGTTTACAGAGACCTTTCTGCTCTTTTCTGTTCTAAATACATTCTCCTTTGAAAGATTGAGCCTTGAGCCAAACACTTTAAGTCTCTAATGTGAATTTTGCCTAAGTAATGAAATGAATAATGACTTCAGGTTTTGGCCCTGGATGAAAACAAATGTTCTTCCTGTGACAAAGGAAAATATCCATTGATATGAAGTATCTAAGTGGTCGCTAACACAATAAATCATTTCATAAATCCCTGACCACTGATTCTTCAAATGCGTTGCAGTTTGAAACGGATACACTGCATGTTTTAGAAAGTCCTTAATTATGTAATTTTTCCAAGTGTTGAAACCTCTCATGCAACTAATATTTGTTTTTAAGACAAAGGCTTTTAAGAAAAAGCCCAAAGCTGGCCTACAGCATAACGGCCAGCTAACCTTCTGGGCAGATGTGCTGGAAGAGCAAAGGGCACTTCTGAAACATCCATCTGCAGGCAGCAACAGCTTGGCTCTCCTCTCTGGGTAATGGCACAAAAATATTCCTGGTGCATGATTTACTTCAACAAATTGTCCTCTCCCTCATGATATATTGGGTGGTATTACTGCACTTAGATAAAGTGTAATTAATGGTGCTGACTCAAACAATTCCCAGTTTGGTGTATAAGGCAGCTATCCTAACAGTTATCAGGATCTGGCCCACACACATTATTGAAAGTTAAATACCAGTAGGTTGGAATACTACACTGCAACTTCTGTTGATTATTGCTCCTACTGAATTATCTTGTCTCCTGTTCTCTTTCAGAAGCCTCTTCACTGGAGAGGTTTTCTCCTCCTGATGCTGTATACTTACACAAATAAGGTCCAGCAAAAGACATCCCAGAGGAAAAAAAATCCCAGGTAATCTGCTGAATTTTATTACTTGATTGAATTTGATATTCCTTTCCCCAGTTGCTTTAGCATCTGCACTACACCAGAATTGCTTGCTCTGGGTGAGTGAGGTAAAACAACTCCCTAAAGCATTTCCTAAAGGATATGGAGTGAGATGCACTCTCAAGATGCACAGTAAGAGACAGGTCCATGAGTCTCCTGGACAGCTTTGTGTTTGCCAGCTCAGTGGTGCATTGCCTGACCAGGAGCATGTGTACTCTTTCAGGAGCATGGATGAACTGCTGTGAGATACAAACAGGAAAACACGTCAGGACCAGCCAAGTTATGCAATATACTTCCCTCACGCAGATATTCAGACAGGGTCCACTGGGTGTTATGAAAGAAGACAATAAAATATTTTAAAAGTCAAAAATCCACTCTTTTTTCCCCTCACTTTACTGAGGGAAAAGACAGATTTGAACATACTTCCCTAAACTAGGCTTGGGTCAGTAAACTTGATATATTCTAAAAGATGTGTTTTTAAGGATCAGTATTTTCTGTCCATAAATTAGCCCATTATCTCCATGCAAGGTCTAGAATTTTAGCAACAAGGCATTCTCCTGACCAGGAGCACCAAGTTCATTTTTAGATAAGACTGAAAGAACTTATTTCTCAAATACAGTAGATGAGGGGGAAAAAAGCGTGTAGCTCTGTCTGTGTAAAACCTGGAAAAGCAACTGTTCTTAAATTGCCTCATTTTTTCACTCAGTTGTTTCTTTCCCCCCCATGTATTTTGTAGAGAAACAAAGCTCTTATCTTTGAGGTGTTAAATCCCACACACCTACTGACAATTCAGTGCTCAGCCCTTTGACTGAAAATTGTCTAAAATTCCTACATGGCTCAACCCCCTTGTTTGTGAGAAACCTTTTATTAGAGAACAGCCACTCTTGAAGTTGCAGAAAATTCCTGTAAGCTGATGGGGTAGTTTTTTAGTTCACTACTGAAGTCTGCCATTCTAACCTCCATCCCAGGTTGTGAGAGGTATGTATGAGACTGGCTATACTTCCCCTCGTGAGGCAAAGCACCTTGCACCATCCTCTGCAGGTCTGCAGCATCCATGCAACCATGAGGGTCTCTCTGGCAGAACTGAAACCTAGTTCTGTTGCACAAAGAAAAAAAGCCTTTAAAAAGAAGGACAGAAAATGTATGGGTTGTTTTTTCTTCTATGCTGGTGACCACAGCTTTATGCAAGAGCATAAGGAAGGAAGTGAAGAAAGTGAGCTGTCATGCTCTCTCACACCAACAGCGTTCTCAGGCTAGTGAGAAAGGCATCTTCTGAAATGTGATATAATAGGTAAACATACCATTGGGTGTATCAAGAATATTAATGGCAATATTAACCATATCCCAAGGTATCTCTTTGTCTTTCTAGTTCAGACCCTATAGGCAAACATCAGACATGTGGACAAATAAATACGTCACATACCAGTGCCATGCCTATGCTTCCATATGGGATGAAGCAGGATAGGGCTTCGCTGAGTAGCTGCCCCAAATTACGTTTGTTTTATGAACCAGATTTAGCTGCACAGAGCTCACACTGATATGAGACTTACCTACTATACGCCACAGCTAAATTAATTGCTCATGCTTATCAGCTAAATAGTTTGCAGTTCTTTTTCTCCTGACTTAAGACACACTTACAGTCAGATGGCATTTTCTTAGTCATTGTTTCTGTTCCTCGAAGGGAAAGTAGTTTGTTGAGTTTTTACAAAGAAACGCTAATGTTACCTGGTTTTCCACAGTAATAGAGTATTTCTTTCTGGACCCTTTCCACACACTTTTATGGCTCTGGGACAGGTATCTCTTCATCAGACCCTGCACAGCTAAATCCCTACTGTGGGCAAAAAAAGAGATTCAGTTCCATCCTAAAAACTAATCAAGCACTGGCTTCCTATTAAAAACCCATGCCTCTGTCTTCAAAAGTTTTCACCTTGTGCTGCAAACCCCACTTTTTCTCTCTGCCAGCACTGCTAGTCCCAGTACGGTGCCTGCCAGCTTCCTGGTGGTCCTGATGGGGAAGAAATAAATGGGGAGAAGATTATGAGGGTCCTCTCAGTGCTGGGTTTCGGCTGTTCTCATTTTAAGTTCAAAGCCTTCCACATGGCAGCTGAATGGGAGGCTTTCCAAAATCCACAGGAGACTGGGAAGGAATCCAGCATGACAAGGAGTATCCTGGAGGAAATAGAAGAACTGGCAAATAAGCATATGTGAAACGTACCCCTTTTTGTCACAACCAGAGGCACTGTTTTCCCAACAAACACCCTACCCGTTTGGAAAAGAACAGTTGCTACCTGTCTCTGTGGATATGAGCCTTGCTGCCCAGCCAAAGAGAGCTTAAAGCATGCAATCCCTCTTCCCTCTACAGTACACTGCTCCTACCTTTTGTTCTCTTTTCAGGGCTACTGCCCTTTTATTAGCAGACAGTATTTTTCTAATATCCTAGACCTACAAACTAGAGTAGTGTCATGCAAATGGGTTTATTTGCACAGATTAAGGCTCATCACGAGCACGAGTTTTATAGGACTGGGCCTTGTATTTGTCCTTGAAATCCTTGCAACAATTTCTCTCCTGCCAAATCCCTTTCTGTCTAGATCCTGCTCTTACATTCAGACTCCATTTCCTGTGGCTTTGGTTTGGCTAGGGTTTGCGCTCTTTTTTTCTTCTTAATCCCTCCACTTTCTTTTGCTGTATTTTTTTGCCTCTGAAGCGTATGTGTAATCAGACTCTTCTGCACAGCAACTGTAATGGCAACACTGCAGGTCTGTCTCAGAACATTAGTTTGCAAGCATGGGAAGAGGGAGAGAAAAGACTCTCCACATCTAAATCCTACCATTTAAATTATTATAATGGATGCTCTTGCAGAAAGTCCTTTAAATGTTGGTGGGTTTTTTTTAGAATTATGATGTCTCAAATGTCATACACATTTCAGGCACAGAGTTTGTAATTGTGCTAAAATCAGCACTTCCTCAACTTTCTTCCTAAGCAGAGAGCCTAACTCTTCTGGTCTGCCTTTCCCTTTCTCCAGTGACTACAATAATACCAGTAGTAATTCAGAGGAGCAAGAAGCTCCTGCTTTCTGTCTATCAGTGAAAAGCCCAAGGACAGAGCAAGCCAGTGTTTCTGGCAGTGCAGCCACATGATAATTAAACAGCCCTGGTTACATATCCGTCGGTGCAGGAATGGCATACTTTCCTGGTGAGTTGGCAGAGGCAGGTAATAAAGCTTGCATGCTTACACGTCCATTATGAACAGACCAATTAAGAGCCTCTCCTCCCGAAGGAATGCTACAGTGTACATGGAAATGAGTCTGTGGTCACCCAGAGCTGCGCAGGTCCCCAGCTGCGCGCTCAGCAGACACCGAGCATGCAAAGCCCTGCCGCGCCTCCCAGGCAGAATCCAAATAGTCTTGCTTAGAGAAGCAGGATCCTTCTTGTTTGAGCAACGTGAGGGTCCATCTGCTTCAAGCAGTATTTGGATCGCAGAGCAAAGCCATTTCTCACTCTCTTCAAAGAAAGATAGCTGTACGTATATGCACAACTCCCAAGGCTTTTTTGCTCCATCTGAAATCCTCCCAATTAGTGCACAAGTTTCTTAGCCAATATCTCATTGATTACTGTTGCTATAACTCCTCCTAAAAAGATAAAGTATTTCAAGTGTTTCAGAGAAAAGTATGTCCCCTCTCTGCACTGACGTGTGTAGAAATGCTTCTCATACTTTCTGGATCTAGCTTATCTTTCCCAAGGGCTGAGGCATGATAATCCTTTGCTATTCTTTTCCCTAGTATTTAGGACGGTGCTTTCTCAAAGGATGAATCTTCTGCCTCACATTTTGCCGAATTTACTGTATTTCGGACAGGTTATTAATGTTCATGTTATTAATTGTTTTGGAACATATTTTTACTGCCTTATAATATTTATGGACTTTATTGTGAACCATCTAACTACTCCCTTCAGGCGTATTTCCTTTGAAGTAAGGGGTACAGTGTAAATGCTTGAATTCTCAGAAGCTGCTAGGGTTTAGGATCCATATGATGATGATTAGTATTTCCTTCAGGAACTTCATGCTTCTTGGATATTCTTAACGTCGAACTCTCGCATCCCTTGGACAATCAAAACTCCCACGGGATCTAAGGAAGTTACAGTCCAGCCAAGTCCACTTATTCCCACAGTTTGCTTTCCACACCTCATTAAAAAAGTGATCCAGAATTTCTCTTCAAAGCTTCAGCAGCTCCACAGATTAAGAAGAAACCTTTCAGAAACAAACCAGCATAGGCTGTTAAGAGCATACAGTACTCTGAGATGGATTATGTGACAATAAGGAAATACTTCTGCACAAAAACCAAAACAGAAAAATATTTTGCAAAAGCAATGCAATACAAATGAGACCAGCAGCTCTGCCTGACTCCAAACAAGATTACAAGGTCTTCAGGGACTCGTCTATGCTTACAAGTTCTGCTACTTTAATTATGCTAACACAGAGCAGCATAATGCCTTTCTGGCATGGTAGCAATTATACTGGTATGGTTTAGTCCATTTACAGCAAAACAGAGTATACTGACACATTTTTTATAGCTCTGTATGCAGAGTGCAGTTTTTACTGTCACTATATATATATATATATCAGAAAAAAAAATCATAATATTGTTAGTAAAACCTCAGTGTCAATTAGGTATAAATCCAAAGTAAAGCCACCTGTGCTTGAACTTGCTTATTTCTCTATCGCTTCTCCCAGGAAGTTTCTTTTGGGATCTTTTTATCATGCCCCCCTCTTTGCCTTCACTGCCGTGTTTCTGTGTGCTTCCACAGCTTCCAGACCTCTTCCCAGGTTTTATTCCAGTCTCGACTCCTCCCAAGTCTTTTGTAACACTTTCAGATCAAACCAACAGGTGTCATTATCTAAATTCCAGTTTTCCTTCTAACAATCAGTTTCCCTTCTTTCCTATCAGATGGGTTAACAAACCAGCTGCAGCAAAAGGCCAACACAAGCCCAGTTATTCCAGCAGAACAGGTGGGTGTTAGGTGATAGTGTTATCTGCTTATTCCTGCATTTTCATATAGGAAGATAGGGAATGAATACAATTTGGGAGAGGTATAGTTTTTCTTCTTACCATCAGGCTGCCTCACCAGCCTATTTTCCACTGCACAGAGGTTTCCCAAAGTACAGACCTTATTTTTCTCCACGCGCATTCTCTCTGAGGCTCTCAGACATTTAGATTTGACAGATATTTGAATTAGATATTAACAGCCACTCCACAAAACTGGATAAGGTACCCATGTGTGTACATCTATCTTCCCTACTACTTCTCTAGTAGCAGCAACATAATTACTCCCCACCACTCCACTACAGGAGATTACTACTGGAGCAATTCCTCCACACTTCCTGAAGGGAGTCAGCATCCCCTCAGACCCTTAACACACATTAACACATCCTTCTCTGAGGCAATCATGAGCTGGAGGCAAAAAGGGAAGGAATTTTCCATCTGAAGTGAAGACTGCCACCGTTTCTGAGTATACATCTTCATGCCACAGTTGGCACCAGTTTTTTGAAGAGGGGTCTGAGAGCCCAGGCTCATCTATTAAAAATGAATATGAAGAGTTATCTATTTATATTACTACCAGTCAGACTGTCCAGGGACATCTCCTGCAATTCTTTGGACTGGTCCACTTGGGGATCATGTCTCTGTTGGTTGTGTCAGCTGCAGAAGCAGTTGTTTTTTGAGAGGGGAAACGTGAGAAAGGCATTGGAAAAATACCTGCACTTTTCTGATGTACTCCTTGCAGATGGGGCTAGGTACCAGGCTGCTGGGAACTAATTTACAACCCCAGCCAAAAAACCTAGCTTTTACCTGAAATGCTTTCAAGGTTGTATCTCTGGGAGCTGGGGAGGCAAAGGGCTGCACAGTGCTGAGTATGGTGAGGTTTTAAACCCTGCTTACTTTATGTCTGTCATTTAAACAACTTAGAGACAAACCAAGGAAAGAAACTAACTGATGTGACTATTAAAGAAAAGCCAAGCTTCAAAATCTGACTTCCTTCTACTTACTCAACTCCAGTGAGAACAGACAGATGGCAAAACACACAGTGGTAGGAGTAGGAAACTGAAGCCCTGTATTGACTGAAACATTAGCCTGAATCCAGCCATGACCCAGATCACAAAGATTAAAAGCACCACAATCCTTGAACTAATGAAGTAGGTAAGTGGCTAGGACTTAACATTGGTGTGATACTTGGGTTACAGTTTGTGTACATATTGCAATAAGGAGAAACTCTTTGGCTAACTGATGATTTCCCTTCCCCCTCTGCCTCTGCCTGTCTGGAACCAGCACTTACATTCTCGTAGCGGCTTGATCCTGCCAACAATTCTGAGAGGGACACTAAACACTGTGTCAGAAATATGTAGTGTCAGAAATGTAGTAGTAGATAAATGGTTTAACTTTCTCCCATCAGCTGCCCTTTTTTATTATTTACACTGTAAGCTGTTTAACTTGGGCAGGGACAACTTATTTTTGTGGATTTGCATGCTGGATTCAAACAGCTACTGTATTTCATTGAGACTGTTAGCTGCTGCTATAAAAAATGTCAAATGGTTGATGAAAAAGCCCACATAGAGAAAAGGCAAGTGTCCAATGGTAAGTGACATCTAGTACCGTTATGTGACAGTGACAGAGCAAACAAGACACTAACAGCACTTACAGAACTTGTTTTCAAAGGAACAATTACAGGCCTAGCAGTTGTGGGTGAATGTGAAATCTCTGTAGAAAAGCCTGTATCTCTACCGTGTTGCTTTAATAACAAATGCAAGTAAGACACCGAGCTACTAAACTGCTCCCTAAAGAGGGAAGATGATACAAGCATTTTGTATACAAGACACCATTTTGATACAAGGCACCATTGCGAGTCACTTCCAACTTCACATAACCCCAAAATATACCATACTTTCTAAACCTTATGTCTCGGCAAGAGCGAGCAGTTAGAGCTTAAGGCCATGGTTTCGTGAGGTATTCAGATACCACAGCAATGGCTGCCACAGACATATGCACACTTAGAAAACATGTCATAGATGGTTGCCACTGTGAAACACTCTTTCCATTTTCATGTGAGTGGGACTAGACTGCAAGGAATGTTGTGTAGTGGGAGAAACTGTTTGTCAAAATTATAGACCGCTAAAAGACCAGAAAAGAAGATGGTGGTTTTTTTCACTTTAGTTTAGGAAGAGAAAAATAGAATATGAAGTGCTACAGCAGAGCTGTTTAAGCCTTGTGATACATGGCAGTTTTGGAGCACTTTCACAGACCAGCTCCAACTCCTCCTGAGCCCCGTGAGCACAGAAGCTGGCAGGTCTTGGGGTTCATCCATGCACAGGGGCTGTAGGAGGCCTTGGGCTTTGGCCTCACAGTTGGTTATCCTTGTATCATTAACTGCATATCTTCTAACTCTCCTTATAGACTAAACACTTGGGGGATGCCTCTAAACACTTGTCCTGGTTTCAGCTGGGATAGCGTTATGTTTGGATTTAGGATGAGAATAATGTTGATAACACACTGATGTTTTTAGTTGTTGCTAAGCAGTCAAGGACTTTTCCAGCTTCCCATAAAAGCTGAGAGAGAACATAGACAACAACTGACCCAAACAGGCCAAAGGAATATTCCATACCATAGACATTATGCTCAGTGTATAAAACAGGGCTGCCCAGGGGGCAGAGAGTGACGATCGCTGCTCAGGAGCAAGCTGGGCATTGGTTAGCGGGTGGTGAGAAATTGCATTGTGCATCACTTGTTTTGTATATTCTTTTAGCATTGCTATTGTTAGTATTTTCCTTTGCTGTTCTGTTGAACTTCTTTTATGTGAACCCACAAATTTTACTTTTTTCCCCCGATTCTCTCCCCCGTTCCACTTAGGCAAGTGGGGGCGGAGGAGGGAGGGAGGGAGTGGGTGGCTGCATGGTATTTGGCTGCCTGCTGTGTTAAACCATGACAGCACTGCAGGGAAGTACCATCATCCTAGGCATTAGTGTGGCTGCCAGCCTTGTACCTACTGGTGTTGTGTAATCAAAGGAGTGAAGACTGCAATTAGTCGTTCATCTTTCAAGCCTTTATTTTGAAGAAGGTAACACTCCCTGCTACAACTGAAATGATTAAGACAGGAGAAACTGCCGAGCAGATGAGTAAATAACAAGCATCTGACTCATTTCCTAACTCAGAGATGTCTGGAAACTGAAATTAGCAAATCACAGTGCAAACGGCTTCATCTTCAGCAATTTCACTTTTTCTTTTTATTGTGCATGAAGAAAGAAAAGCCTGCAGCGCACAGGCCTTGCGACAGTGTCTTGCCAAGGCCATTTACAGAGGAGCCTGAACTTTGTGATATTTACAGACAAAGCATGCCTTAAAGCACAGGGCATGGCCGGGGGGCCTGGAATGCACCTTCCTGAGCCACTGGCACTACGGGGGCTCTCTGTTTCTGAGCCCTCCTTACTCTCCCCTCTCCCAGCTGCAGGTTTCCGGTGGTTCAGGTTGGTGTTTATGATAATGGTCAGACAGCTCAAGATTGATTTTAAAACAAAATTGCCTTGCTGCAAGGAAGGCTGAGCTTTAAAGAGTAACTAGAGTGTGAATTACAAGAAACCACAAACGAAGAGAACTCTGCTTATGTTCGTGAGTGAATTTACTGTCTGAAGGCGGCTGGTTTCTATCAGCCGCTGCTGGCACCAGCCTGCTTTTCTCTGCAAGTGTGTTGATTCACAAATGCACCTCAAGGATTTAGGAACTAAATCCACCACTCCTTGCAAATCCCATGTATCCCTTAAGCTGCAAAGAAGACTAATTTCAAAGGTCTAAATAGCACATAAGTGCTATATATCGGTTGTACTCATCCCTGAGCAAGGGAAATTTTATTAGAATATTTAACATAGCCTGGCATTCTGGAGGGAGGCCTTGCCTTGAATGTACACACAGAAATTCCTTACAAGAGTAAATACATGACACAGAAATGATTCACCTCACCTTGACAACTTGCAGTCTGGATTTAGGAGGTTAGGAGGTAAAATGTTAAGGCAGATATGAAAATTACTTCATCTGTATGTAATTTGAATGTCCAATGGAATGTCATTGTAGTCCTAAGTCACCCAAATAAACGACTGCTCAGAAATGAGATTCAGGGAACATTATTCAGAGTTTCAAATTAAGTAATATAAAAAATTGAGATAGCTTGCATTATTCATAAAGGCTGGTCCTGTGAAAGACCCAAAGAGCCTGAGACCTTTCTTTTTTTCAGAAAGTTCAGCCAGTGACCCTGTCTAAAGCCATTGGACCCCATAAATCACTCATCCACAGTGGACTTCAGCACTCACAGCGGAGAAGCCCAGATAAAAAGAGGAAATATTTAAGAACACAAAAAATCATTAACATTCCTGAGCAGCAGAAGATAATTTTCTAATCTATGAATCATTTGCTTCATTCTTATGTTTACATGGTAATCATTTGTTCTCAAGGCTTTATTGAAAATAGCATTCTTTCAAATTCGAATAGAGCAAACCATACAAAAGCCATAACCAAAACATATGGTCTACCTACAATTTAGGCAATTATCAAGTGTGCTATTTTGAGTTAATACAATTATTAGCAAGGTTTTTGCAAACAGTTTGGATGCCCTGGTAATTCAAAACAGGCATGATTGTACTTGCCTGTATTTACAGCAGAAACAGGCATGTTGAGGTCCTGTTGGCCTTCCTGATGGTGCTCCCCTGCCCCAGCAACCTCATAAGTAGGCTGAGATGCTGTGCCTGTACAACAGGCTTTAGCCTCCCCAGCTGCCCCAGCAGTTCCAGTGCAAGCCACAATGGGAGGCTTCCTACCTTCCTGTCCTCATACCCCAGCTTCAATACTGAGACCTGCTTTTTATCTTTCCATACGTTCCCAAACTGGCCATCCAGTTGGTCTTTCCTCTCTTCTACTGCCACAGGCTGTCCACCCCTATTATGCAGAGTCTCTCCACCCATTTTTCAGTTATTATCTGTCAAATCCTGGAAAAAGCAGCAACAAAATGACAATTTTTAGCTTAACTGTGACATCAACTGAATAATCCAGACCACATCTTTCTCTGGTGTATCACTTTTTCCTTTGTCTTCAACTGCCCATGACTCTAGAATGACTCTCACACAATCATTTCCCCATTTGTCCTACCCATATTGCTTCTCACCTGGTTTTCCAGTGAAATTCTTGGTTGCTATTAGCATGACTGTGCATATACAGCCTGCTCAATGCAAGCACAATAGCCTTTTACCCAAGGTGACACAGTTACCTTTCTCCCTCCCTTTTTCCTGCATCTTTGAGAGGTGGAAACTTTAACTCCATTCGCCTCCAAACATTTGAGGCTCTTAAGCATCGATGACTGATCATCCCCCGCACACTGAGAAGTTGCAAGAATGCAACTTTACCCATCTCTTAACTGCCTCTATCTGCTGACTGTAGAGGGAGCATAGATCCCTAATTCAGACACCTTATTTATGTTCCCAAGATTAGTTTGTATGAATCCACGGAGTTGTGCATTAATCCATATGAGTACTGGGTTCTGATATATGTATCTTATTTGGAGTGGTTATAGTATTTCTGTGGGCTTTTCCAGCATCTGGGGGAATGGACCTGGAGGTATTCTAGAATATAGATAAAAATAACCATGTGCAGATGCATGGCTGGTGTAGAAGTGCAGACTCTCAAGCCCTTGTAGAAAACCTGCCCCAGGCAAAGGGGTTTTGGCAGCCTCAGGTGAGTTCTGCATCTCAGAAGCCCACCATCAGACACAGACTTCATGAAAAACAAATATGCCAGATCTTTAAAAGGGACCAATTTGAATCCTAAATTATTCCTGAGCCAACATAAAAGTAAGCACTCAATTAGGAGTGCTCTCCACATGCCATTAACTATAGTGAGACATCAATATTCAACATTATGGAGTATTTTCACCACTATGGGTAGGAGCACTACATTCATTATATTTCACCTGGGCCCTGGAATCACATCTGGTTTCATTTCTGTACAGCCAGTGAGCACAACCCAAGGATTTTGTTTTGTTTGTTTAAAACATGCTTGCAGTCATGAGGTGTTGAAACTCACGCTTCTTTTCAACTGCATACCACAAAAGCGAGACCAACTGCTTTCCAGAAGAAGCTGTAGCACAAAATAAATAACAAGGAAAGACGGGCCACTGTAAAAGCAAAAGGAAAACAGTGCAAGGTGGTAACATAGGTAATGGAAAAAGCAAGCAAGCAAAAAAATAAATGTACCCCACTCTTTCTTTCCATAAAAATACTCAGCTAAGGACTGTATATTCAGTGGAAATTACACAACGGCACCATCATCCAGCTGCTTTATGCTTCTCTTATAAAAATGGATCTAATATTAAACACTGCAGCTCCTTGTTAGAGTATGAGGAACTAATGCTGGCCTCACACTATGAATCATGGTGAGTTTCTATCTGTATTTAAATTTTCTGGACTTTGAACAAACTGGCCAAACAAATGAAAATACAATCCAGTTCCCATTTCTAAAAATCACATTTCCGTCCATCCTCACAGTTCAGAGCTGGTGATGGGTTGCTGTAAAGCTACCAGAGATGTGATGCAAGCACTTACTGATTGGCATGGTTAGGTATTGAAACAGACACTTTCTCTGAGCTATCAGTTCATAACTTCTACATTGCCCAGACATGATGACAGGGATCTAAAAGTTAATTACAATTACTTTGCAATTTTCCTTGGTTAAAAATGTTTCAGAAGACCAACTTCTGGCTCCTGCTACAAGACTGTGGGAACACTGCTACCACCTGTGTTTGGTCCTGGGTGGCACTAGTAGTAGGAAGAAGAGAAAGCTGTATCTTCTCAGGGGTGGATTTTAACATCAAAATTACCACATATGTTACAGCTTCTCTAAAAGATAAAGTTCCACACTGTCTGCTCTGACTTAACAAAAAATGTTATTCAAAGATAAACTGATAATTATGAATAAGTGGCTGCACTGAATTCTGCATAGGTAGCTGTATAATACTATGCAGACAAGGCTGATTAAACCTGGAGAAGTTTCTATGGGACATGTAGACCAAGTAAATATGGAGCAGAGGTTTTCTGTCCTGCATAAAGCACCCATATTCCATAAGCCAAGGTTGGAAAATGATAATGATTCTTATGTAGTCATTTTACTACATCACTTAGAAACTTCACTAACTACTGCTAGTGTCACTCCACATTTGGCAACACTGTATAATGCAAATAAAGCAACTCCATAAGCCCAGGTTATTTGGGGTATCCAGCATATGCATCATCCAGCAGTTTAATTTATTTAAAATAATTAGCAGGTCTGACTTAAGAACACACATTCCTTGAAAGTGAAACAAATCCTCTCTTCAGAGGAGTAGTACCTCTTTACTTGTGTGAAAGGTATAATCCCATTTAGCTGGCAATTGCATTTTGATAAGAAGCATGTACAATTATATTTTTACAATTCTTCAACCATAAGAACAAAAAAGCCCTAATAGCTCATTAAAAACAAATCATGCTACAGAAGACTTCTGCAAAAATCCTGTTGGTAATAACATTATGTATGTTATAAATTGAACACTTTACCTCATAAATGAGAGTCAGAGGAAATTGTTATGAGTGAAAGAGCTGTAATGGCAAATTTGGAAAACCTATTTGTCAACTGATAGATGAAATTAACTATGTAAGTAAAGCAGCAAGCTTTATAAGTTTATTTTGCAACCAACATTACATTTTTTCCCCAAACAATATGCATTGCTTGTATCTTATACCTATTTGCTTCTATCCTCGGACCAGAAACACCGCTACAGCAAGTTAGTCAAATTGTGATACACCATTGGTAATTCCTTTTTATTTTGAAAACCACAACCCTATCCCATCCTGGAGCAGAAGGTCATTGTGCTCTGTAGAGCGAGTGACCCAATCTGAAACCACCCTCAAAAGTCAGGATATTATTACTGCTGAGAAGTCAGCGTCTCTTGGCTACACAGTAAAGATTATCCCCATTTAACTAATGACCTCCTCTAGCCTCCAATGGAAGAGTTTGGGGGGTGAACAAGGAGTGTTAAAGAAGGCAGCAGAGCTGGGACCTGCCTTATATATGACTCTGCAGTTGCAAGGGAAACATGGGGGCAGATCCTGTGCAAGCCAAGGGACAGGCCCCACAGAGCTTCTTGGCTCAAGGCTAGTCATGTTGGCCAAGTCTTGCAAACTTGAGGGATAGAATCATAGAGTGGTTAGAGTTGGAAGGGACCTTAAAGATCATAATTTCCAACCCCACTGCCATAGGCAGGGACACCTCCTACTAGAGCAGGTTGCCCCATCTAGCCTCGCCTTAAACACTTCCAGGGATGGAGTATTCACAGCTTCTCTGGGCAACCTGTTCCAGCGCCTCACCACCCTCACAGAAAATAATTTCTTTCTAGTATCTAATCTAAATCTCCGCTCTTCTAATTTGAAGCTGTTACCCCTTGTCCTGTCACTACACTTCCTGACAAAGAGTCCCTCTCCAGCTCTCCTGTAGGCTCCCTTCAGATACTGGAAGGCTGCTATAAGGTCTCCCCAGAGCCTTCTCCAGGCTGAACAAGCCCAGCTCCTTCAGCTGGTCTTCATAGGAGAGGTGTTCCATCCCTCTGGTCATCTTTGTGACCCTCCACTGGACCCATTCCAACAGTTCCATGTCCTTTCTATGTTGAGGACTCCAGAGCTGCACACAGTACTCCAGGTCACAGTGGCTAGGGCTGGGCATGTGTGAGGTGTATCTTGGGCCATGGTTGAGCCCTGAGGGGCAGATTTTGGTAGCAATGCCCAGCTGTGCCACAGCACTGCATTCCTCAGTCTCCCTGGCTGCCCCTGACATGCTAGTATATAAAATGGAGGTCATATTATTACTCCCAGAAAAACCTGATGGCAGCTACATTTTTGCCTGCTTTCTGAAGGAAATGGGACTTATGCAACCATACCATCTGTTAGTATGTCCGTTAGATGTAACCCTACAATAAATCCTGAGCCCCTTGGCCAGTTTTAACCACATCTGACAAGAGGGTTAGGGTCTTGAAGATAAAAGCTCTTCTGCATGTCATGCAAATCAACATGTGGGTTGTGGTGAGGAGACCACAGCAGTTACTGCAACAGAAGAGATTACTAGGAGTCCTCTATAGCTGTGGGGTTTTTGGCCAGTCAACGGGCAGCAGACCTCAGAGCCAGCCATGGCACTGTCTGTGTCCTGCCCACAGGAGCACTGAAACACTGAGGTCATAAGGACTCATGGGGGACATCTGTGGTTAGTAAGGTACTGTAGGACATCAGACATCTATCATAGGAAACCAGGCTCCATTAGTTTTGCTGCACGATTTTTTTTTGTCCCTTTCTTTAAATTAATCTACAGGAAAAAAAAGATCCTTGTTAAAGGTCACAACAATAGAGGTGAAGTTTGCAAGAAAGCATTGTCAAGAAGCCAATATTTTAATGTCTGATAGCTTCAAATGCACCACACTGACACTATGTCATGACATTATACTATTCTAAAATAACTCCTGATACTCACATAATCTGCCAATTACTACTCTGAAGCTCTCATTCAAAATAATATAAAATCCTACTGCTTTGCTGTTGTTTGGAATTTTATGTTGAACTAGACCTTTACAGGCTTCTCACTCACAGCTCACAGGCAGCAAGCAATGAGTGAAAACTGAAGAGCGTAAGTAGTTTTCCAGTGTTTTCTCTTGTGAATCACAGAATTATATGGAGATGGGAGGGACCTCTGGAGATCATCTAGTCCAACCCCCCCGCCAAAGCAGGTTGACCCAGAACAGATTGCACACGAACTTGTCCAGGTGGGTTTTGAACATCTCCAGAGATAGAGACTCCACCACCTCTCTGGGCAGCCTGTTCCAGTGCTCTGCCACCCTCAAAGTAAAGAAGCTTCTCCGCATGTTTAGATGGAACTTCTTGTGTTCAAGTCTGTGCCTCTTGTCCTCTCACTAGGCACCACTGAAAAAAGACTGGCCTTATCCTCTTGGCACCCATCCCTTAAGTATTTATAGGTGTTGATCAGGCAGGTCCCCCCTTAGCCTTCTCTTCTCCAGACTAAAAAGATCCAAGTCCCTCAACCTTTCCTTGTAAGAGAGATGCTCCAGGCCTCTAATCATCTTGGTGGTCTTCTGCGGTACCTTCTCCATCAGTTCCTTGTCCTTCCTGAACTGGGGAGCCCAGAACTGAGAACAGTACTCCAGATGGGGCCTCACCAGGGCAGAGTAGAGGAGTAGGATAACCTCCCTCGACCTGCTGGTCACACTCTTCTTGCTGACCTCAGGATGCCACTGGCCTTCTTGGCCACCAGGGCACATTGCTGGCTTATGGTCATGCTGTTGTCCACCAGGACTCCCAGGTCTTTTTCCTCAGAGCTGCTTTCCAGCAGGTCAGCCCCCAACCTGTACTGGTGTAGGGGGTTATTATTCCCCAGGTGCAGGACCCTACACTTGCCCTTATTGAATTTCATCAGGTTCTTCTCTGCACACCTCTCCAGTCGGTCAAGGTCTCACTGGATGGCAGCACAGCCTTCTGCTGTGTCAGGCACCCCTCCCAGATTTGCATCATTGGCAAACTTGCTGAGGGTTCATTCCATTCCAGGTCATTGATGAAAATGTCGAAGAGGACTGGACCCAGTACTGACCCTTGGGGGACCTCGCTTGTTACAGACTTCTGACTAGATTCTGTGCCCCTGATCACAACACTCTGAACTTTGTGTTTCAGCCAGTTTTCAGTCCACCTCACTGTCCATTCATCTAATCTGCATCTCCTAAGCTTACCTATGAGGATGTGGGAGACTGTGTCAAAGCCTTGCTGAAGTCAAGGTAGACAACATCCATCACCCTCCCCTCATCTATCCATCCAGTCATGCCATTGTAGAAGGCTATCAGGTTAGACAGATTATTTCCCCTTGGTGAATCCATGTTGACTACTTCTCATAGCTTTCTTTTCCTCCAGATACTTCAAGATGACACCCAGAACAAATAATTCCATCATCTTTCCAGGGATGGACAAATATCTTAGGAAGCCATTAAATCTTAGCACTGAAACAAGCAGTAAGAGAAATCCGGTGAGCATACCAGCACCAGTTTGTGGGCAGTTAACATTGCCATCTTCTAACTTTGAAAGCATCATAAAAATATGTATTTTCTTGCCTTCTCCATCCCCAACAGGACCTTCTGCAGATAACTATCCTAATTGCCAGGGAAGCAGCTCACCTTATGGTACCAGCCACTGGAGGATGTGGTCTTGTGCCCTTGGGAAAGCCCTGAATCACCAATTGTTGAGAGACTGGTTGAATGGGAAGGGAATGGAAAGAATCTGAATGGCAACCATGAGAACAGCATGCTGCTTTTAAAAAACATTTTCTAACTAGAATTTGGAATGTACATTTTATTTTCTGTAGAAGAAGAAATCAGGACCATTATTACTTTGTTCAGGTCTGTTTGTTTATAGAGAAGAGAAAATTATCCTGTGTCTTTGCAAAAGGGATCAAGCAGCAAGAGAGACATGCTTTGCTCACAAATCCAATACCCTTTATAGCTAGCACTTTGCCTAAAGGTCCTCTTTAAAAAAGAAATACAAATTTTAAAAAATGAACATTGCCGGACTATTGGCACTTCTGTGGCTGTGGCCAACACTTCCTTACTGTCCTATCTTAGTTTCACTGGTTTTTTCTGCCTTTCTTCACAGAACCACAAACCTTTACCAAAGAGCACTCAATCACTCAATAAAACCTCCTGTGCATTGAAAATGGCTCCTACTCTTTCAGTTATCTAGTCTATAAAAGATCCCTTTTCTTACCAAGTTATTAAAACTTACCTAAAATTATTAAAAGTACTTACTCCTCTGAAGGCCTAATTAATGTTTAGACACAGCAAAATGATAGCAACATGCAATCTGATGAGAGACACTCAACATGACATGACCTGTGCAAGTAAATTTACTAAGAAAAGATGCAAGAAATTGCCAGATCTCCAGTTAATGTAAACCAGTGCATCTTCAGTGAGGGGATGAACTTACTTAATGCAATGGAGCTAAGAAAATTACCCCAATTATTAGGTCATAAAGAACAAGGGGTGGAAATAAATAAATTAATGAAAACAAGATTTGCTATGCATTATCTAGCAAACAAAAATAGTTTAAATAACATGCTTATTCTTACTCAGATGAACAGAACATTCTAATGTTCTAGTTATAAACCCAGTAACCACAATCCTGCAAGTGCTGCTGACAGTCTCCTTTTATCATCTGCGCAGACTTCTAAGTTTCTTCCAGACCCACGGTACTTGGGAAGCAGAAAGTGGCTGGGCCATGGCATCCACTTTCTAAAGCATGAGAAACAAAGAGCCAGCACCTGGCAAGTATCCCTTCCTAAAGAGAGAATGGTCAGAACAAAAGGAAGTGAAGAACACACAGGTTTTGCAGTTTGGGATAACATGGTGACTTGGCCAAGAAGTGACAGTAGGCTGTGCAAACACATAATGCAAATGAGCGTGAGCTGATTTCCAGGTGTTTCATGGACTAAGTACACTTTCATTCTGGCACATTAAACTTTTTGGAAACCAACTTCTGGCACTAGCAACACACTTTTACCCCCAAAGCCAGGGCGCTGCTTGTGCATGGCATACTGGGGCCTTGGGAAAGGCAGCCTGGGCCAGGTGCTGTTCCAGTAACACAGCTACACAGATAAGAGAGCCCTGGTGCCTGGGAACAGTCCCTGCATTGTTTTATTTACTTCCACAGTCGTAGTCTCAGGTTCTCAGTAATCTTCATGAATTCTTTTTTTATAGCTCCAGCTTTGCAGATGTTTTGGCCTCTAGAAGCCAAAGGCTTTGGCAAGTCATACCCAACACCTACATGGGATGATGGTCAGGGTATGCTACTTCTGTAATTGATGTAGAGAGACAGGTGGTGTCCAGGGAGTTTTTCAGCCCACCTGAGATGTGACTTTCCACTACAGCATGCCTAGCTTACTCCACTGACTAGAGAGCGCCTTGGTTATCAGGCTTAACATCCAGGTGCTTCAGGTAGGTGCCTGTACCTGGGTAGGATCAGGCTTCATGTAAGTCCCTGGGTGTCTGCAATGCAGGGTTCATAGCCATGCAGACTTTGTACAAAACTCTAAAACAAGTGAGCCTGCACTTAGCTCTCCAAAGAAATATACAATTGTGCAATGAATAGTAAACTTTAATGATATTTTCCAAGCCTTGGTTTCTACAGCATTATTTGGCAACACATCAGACATCCCCTAACATATCTACAATCTTCTTGCATCTCACTGCTTCTCCTCCAAACCAAGGTGTGTTTCTTTGGCACTGTAGTGTCTCATAGTTAAATCACATCTCTTTTCTTGAGCTACAAAAACATCACCTTTCTTTCCCATTCAAAACCTCTGAAGGACTTCATAAATCTTCCTGCTTTCTCCCTCTGCAAATCCTGCTGGAGCTGCCTCTCTTTTAATTTCTGTTCCTTCTTCCTGTTTGAAAACTTTCCACTTATCTGGTACATTAAAGTTAATGGCTCTTCATCACACTGACAAGTATGTGGTATAGACCCAGTCAGCAGATGGTCTGTTCCATATTAAAAATACAACATTCATAACAACATTGTCTAAAATTCATAAGATGTGTAGAACACGCTGGCCACCCCATACATGTGGGATCAAATAGAGTTTAAATGTTGTTTACAAGGGTTTGCTTTCGGGTTCTTTCTAAGACACAGTGCAGGACCGAGCCTACTTTAATCTCCTAAACAGCATCTGAGCAGCCAAGTCAACTAACACAGATATTTAATTAAGACATTGGTAACAATTGTTTTGAAATTTTCCCCTTGTTTTGTTTTTTTTTACAAAAAAAAGGTAGTAAATGGTAATAATAAAACAGAAGAAACAAATGTGAGTGTTTGAAATCCCCACTGCCCTCTTGGTCAGGGCAAACAACTACTAAAGTAATGACGGTTTTATAGCATTTAGTAATGATATGTGTAGACAGCAGTACATTCAACACTGACTACAGTGAGAACACTTTTTGAATTAAAAAAACGATGACCTACACATCCTCTGAAACCTCTGTGGTAAAAATTGCTGAAAGACAGAAAACAATTTTTGATCCAGGACATATATTTGGAGGGATGAACAGCAATCAAATATATATGGCTATTAGAGCAATTATTCTACATTATTTTCAAAACGCAGTGAATATTAACAGAAGTTAATCACCCATCTTCTATCCCTTAGAATGATCTTGAAAAATAGTTGACTATGCCTGTGTTGAATAAAACTGGAAGACATCTTTTAGCTATATGCTCCTCTTTTTCTGAACACTTCAGTTTGCACAGTGGAAAAGCAGGTGTAATTTTCACAGCAGGACACCTGACACATGGCCCAGTACAGCTGTTGACACGGAGAGAATAAAAACCTACTACACAAGAAATTCAGGGCATGGCAATAGCACTTATAAAAACTCTCTTCTCACTTAGTGAACTTACTAGCAATGCTTCTTCACAGCCATAAAAATGCAACAGTCAGAGTAATCATTCTCAAGCTAGACAGGAGCAGAAAGGCCTATGCAACAACATCTGTTTTCTTAAGTCATACTGTTGAAATTAGTAACAACATTGACTATTTTGGGATCAGTGAAGATCCTTTTTACCAAGGATTATATTGAAAGAACACCTAACATTTTTCTGCCTTATTTTTCACATGCTGTTTATCAAGTATCAGCTCAGATGCATTGACGCTACTACGTGATAAACACACGTTAAATGTCTTTCATCTACAAAGTAATCCATGTCCAAACCCTGTTATGGTTTTCTTCATCAGCCATGAAATGCTCTCCTATTTCATAAGTTTCTAAGCTGCTTCAAAGACATGGCACAGTGGTGGCTCCTCAGAAGACAAGGAGCTCTTACAAAAGCAGTGGAATAGGGAGCAGCTGGTGAAGGCAGTGACAGCATGATGCATCCTGTGGAAAAGGTAATTGCATTTTTCGTTTTTGTATAAAAGCTCTCACTTATTATTATCTTAAGCAGAGTAGACTCAGGCACAGTTCTCCACTCTGTTGCACTGGTTCTCAGCTAATGAATGCCTGTAACACAGGTGAGATGTGGAGCAGGATGATAAATACTGTGAGACTCATGCCAGTTCTGGGCTGAGGAAACTCAGGACAAACTCATCTGAATTTTCCAGCTGAGGCCAGAAATGATCCTGGCTGCAGCTGGTGGAAGTGGTGGGAGAGTAGGAAGCCACTCGGGTGAAAAAAGGAGAGGGGAGGCAGCAGCAGCGGCAGCCCCAGAGACAAGAAGCAGCACAAAGACGCTGAAGGCAGCCAGGGGAGGAAGGAGGCAGTGTGTGAGGTCCAGCAGAGCACAGTGTGAGGAGTCACTTGGGGTCAGATATGAAAAGGCTGTGAATCAGTGCTTTTTCGTGTGACACCCAGCTCACAGAGGGACAGAACCCTTGCCAATCATGTCCTTAACTTGTAGAAGGATGCAGCAAAAGCATCTGTCGGATGTTTTTGGTGTTAAGGACTGCATGGATCTGGGAGACCTGACACCCTGCTCTGCGATCATTAGGCAGATAACCCATCGAAGAGCTGCTGAAGTGGCACAGTGCAAAGGAACATTTTAGGCCCTTTTATTCTCTCAGATTGAGGGCCTGTCTTGAACTGAATTTAAACTTAACAGAATAAGTGGAACATATGCAAATTCATCATTTAACTTAATACAGTGGTAGGACACTGGAAGCAATCAGCCAGCCAATGGCTATGGAGATGGATACTAGCCTAGCAAGATGTCTAACTCAAGCCAATAGTGTGCTCAAAGAGGAGGAGGTATCCTGGTCTGAAGTATACATATTTGAGAATATATAAACCAAATGTATATATTTAAGTTTATATATATGTGTAGTCTTAGTCTATTCTATCCTTGCATACATTTAGTAGTTTTAACTGTGGCAGGGAGATCAGGATCATGAGTTGCCTTCAAGACCATGCCTGTCAGAACAGCATCAAGCCCTATTTACAGACCAGCATGTTTTTTGGCTGGCTGCTTGTTCTGTAAGAAAACAGACAGCTTTACTTTCCAGACATCCAATTTAATGATAATTTTAAAGAAAAAATATATATTTTAAAATAAATTTCAGCTTCAGAAAAATGTATTCCTGCATATTTACTTTTTTTTTTTATTATTACAAAATCTGGCCTTCAGGCTCATTTGAGGAGTCAGTTCTTAATGGTCTAGGTTAGCACATTTTATGTCAATGTAACTTTGATAACTTTGGTGGGTTTATGGCATCCAAAACTACAGCAGAGAAGAATCAGGCCACCAGTTTCTGCAGAAGGTAAAATACGGAAGATTCCAAGATCCTCCTGTATGAGGCATACTTTACTACATAGCTTAGCATATTTTTCCTTTATGGTCTGTTTTAACTTTCTAATCAGTGAGAAATAATCTAAAAGGGAATAACAGTAGGTAATTGGTTATACTATAATCATCCTGTTCCACCTCAGATAGCTCTGAGGTCTATTAAGACAGAATATAGCCTGATTTTTTTTCTTACCCTAAAAGCTGGCAGCTTTCTAACAAAGAGATAGACTGGGGTAGCATATGTAGTCATTGCAGTATGTTCTGATCAGTGCTGGCTAATTAGGGTTTAGCTAATTTAATTTTGAAAGATGGTTTGAGTTAGAATCTGAAAAGTCTTCTTTAGTAATACAAACGAGAACTGAAAACATATGTTACAACTGAGAATGAAACAGCACTTGTGCGGCTCATCTTGATGGAAGCTGTAGGTATCACTGGCAACAGTTCATTTCACAGTAACAATTTTGACTCAAGGAAAACGGTATCTTTTTAAAGTGTGAAATAACCTGCTGGTAAACTCCAATGTTTGAAAAGGGACACTAAAAACGAGAAGGTCAAAGTAATCAGTGCTGGGCTTGAGTGGTAAACCATCAAAAAAGGCTTTATTCTCTGTAAAATATCTTTTCCAAGCATTCCGTTTTGTTTCATTTGAAGAAATGTCAATGCAATTTTCTATTAGTTTGACTGTTTTTCCCAACACCTTGAACTAACTGTCTCTGCTAAGACATCAACAGGCCAAGAAGTTCTACCATTGCTTCTTGGCATTTTCCTGAAGGGCTAAGCAGGTAGGACTTGTGCAAAGGCTGCTTGTATAGCATGGCTACCCCCATGGTACAGTGTGATTTGAGCCAAATTAATCACAGAATCACAGAATCACAGAATGTCAGGGATTGGAAGGGACCTCAAAAGCTCATCTAGTCCAATCCCCCTGCCAGAGCAGGAACACCTAGAGCACATCACTCAGGAACGCGTCCAGGCAAGTTTTGAATGTCTCCAGAGAAGGAGACTCCACAACCTCCCTGGGCAGCCCCTTCCACTGTTCAGTCACCCTCACTGTGAAGAAGTTTTTCCTCATATTTAACTGGAATCTCCTCTGTTCCAGCTTGCATCCATTACCTCTTGTCCTATCATTGGATGTCACTGAGAAGAGCCTGGCTCCATCCTCCTGACACTCACCCTTTACATATTTATAAACATTAATAAGGTCCCCGCTCAGCCTCCTCTTCTCCAAGTTAACTCCCTCAGCCTTTCCTCATATGGGAGATGGTCCACTCCCTTAATCATCTTGGTATCACTGCCCTGGACTCTCTCAAGCAGTTCCCTGTCCTTCTGGAACTGAGGGGCCCAGAACTGGACACAATATTGTAAGTTCTGAAGCTGCCATTGCACTGAAGCCAGGGTACCCTGTAATGGCATGGTGAACTCCATAAAATTTAGAACATAGATTAAATGTCATTCAGTATTAAAAAAAATGCATTTTTTAAATGCTTTTACATGACTGCCTAAACTGTATGTTTACAGCAAAATTTCAGGCTGGAGCCCATCATGCTTACTGTGATCAAATAATTTTATACTGTTAAAGATGGTACCTATTAAAGAAATATTTAAGAACCTTTTAAGAACACTCAGACATATTTAACATTCCTGACATTTGGCTACCTGTCTGCATTCACAAAGCTCTCCCTTCAAAGTGAAAATACAGCATTATCTTTTGGGAAATGTTTAACTTTCTGCTTCTTAAATAGTAAAGTGATACTACTCTTTAGACTGCAAGAACAGAAGGAAGAACGTTTGCTCTGTTTAAATCTTTCCTTTCTGGGGGAAAAAAAAAAACATTTTATTTATTTATAATATTTATAATATGTGGAAAAAATTGGAAAAAATAAAGTAAAAAAAAAAAAAAGAAAAAAGTAAATAACCAGAGGAATGAACTGAAATTACACTAACAGTATGAGAAGGCAAATATTCAGATGTTAAAAACATGTCATCTTGATAATCGGTAATTCAGGATGGAATTCATCTCTTCCAAAAATGGCAAGGTCACATACTGTCTAATCACATTATAGTACATGAAGTTTTATTTCTCTCAAAATCTTTGTCTTTTTAGTTGGTGTAGATCTAAGATGTTACAAATGATTGCAATCTACAGCAACAAGGGAAAAAAATCAGTTGTTAAAGATGTCTTAGTCTTGGAGATAATTCAAATGGAAAAAAAATCCAGGTCATTGGCCTTTTTAAATAGACCCCCGGCAATATTTACTCCTCCATAAATAGCACAGTCACATGAAATAAAACTGTGTTCAGTAAAGCCTGCAAAACAAAAGAACAATTTACAGACTGAAACGCAAACTGTGGCTCATGTGTTCGCCGGGCAGGATTAAGTGAGCTGCTGCATGGTCTGTGCTTAGTGGCTGCGGTGTCAGATCCGCTGGAAGGAGAGCAAGTCAGGTCACCAAAGGTGCTCCATCCTTCAGCAAAAGCACAGAAGGGCTGGGATCCTGCTCTAGACGGTGACCCGTGAGAGACAGCTTCTGCTGTAATGTCACATTTCACTGCAGCAGAAACAAGCGCTGCTGCCTTCACCATCGTGACTAAGAGCACATCTACATAAGGAAAAATCACTGGCTTTTCTATGGGCTTTCATTTGACCACTATGGCTCTATGGCAATAAGAAAGGCAGTACCTTTCCCCCAGGCAAACAAGTCCTAACATGCAGGTACATACTTCTGAAACCTCAGTAAGACCATTTATTTCAGCTGCTGGCAAAAAAAATAAATCTTTTTGGTTGTTACAGACAAAAAGACAAATGACTAAGCTGCTATAAACATTATTTACATCTCTCTAAAGTTCGTGTCAATCTCTTCTGTGTGCTTACCCACGCTTACTGCTTTATCTCAAGTCTTCTTCCCCCCACCCGAGATCCAGCTCTGGGAATCATGTTATTACATAAGAACCACAGCTGTCTCTTGTCTCTTTTTCAGCTCTCAAAGCAGTTGAGAAAAACTTGAAAACATGAAACAACTACACACAAAGGCCATATAACCTATGTGACAAATAAGTAGTATCCACAAGTGCGTGTGACTTGATTTCAGTCATTAACCCAGCAGTGGAAGGATTTATTACAATTAGTTAATACTTAAGGCTCCTCCTTACTAAAAGCACTCATTCTGCTTTTGCAAAAACGTTAAAAATTGCCCCTGAAAAGGTATAGTTTGAAACGGAGAGTTGTTTGAGAGGGCAGATTTGCAGGCAGTGGGTGCCAGCCCACTTGCTAGGAGGCTGTGGAGAACCGGCTATTTGGCAGAGTTGGCTCTTTGTTTCCAGTTGCTAAATCACAGCAGAGACAGATCAAAATATAAAAACACTTTTCTGCTGTTTTTCTCCAAGGAGAATAGAATTACCAGGGAATAGAATTGCACTTTGAGATGCAAAACCAATTCCTTACAGAAAATATCCTACGCTGTCAAAGTGCTCAGAAACCCTGGAAGAGCAAACCCTTTCTACCTTGAATTTGCAGCGATTTCCCCATCCTCTTCATTTCTCTTTGCTACAGCCTACGTGTCTGGTTTATATCTCCTGGCCACATTTTGTACTTCTCTGGCTGTCACGGTCATTAAGTTTCCAAGAGCAGCTGATTCTTAGCATGCAGTAATTCTTGTTAGCCTGCTGAGAAGCTGACGGAATAAACCTTGCTGTTTGTTTGTTTAAATCCCTTCACTGAGCATTAGGAATTATTTCTGAAAGAACTCAAGCTTCCAGGTGTTCGCTTTGACAGGCAAACATTTCATAACAGAAATAGTTCCCTTTTATTTTCTATATGCTGGAGTGAACAGTCTTTACGGAAGACTGTAAAGCTGAGGATACCACTCATTGGCATTTACAGAGGTCTCGTTTGCCATAGACAAAAGCATTTAGAAAGTGGTGGGTTTTGTTGTTGGCAATGGTGGTTGGGGGTTTATTTTTGCATTTTGGTAAACACAGGTGCCAGTTGTTACACTTAACAATGCTATGAATCTCCTCTTCTTGCTGAAGCTCTTTCCTCATTTTATATATAACATGCAAACAAACCTTCAGCACAGAGAACAGATGAATAATAATAAATTAATATATCTTTATGTTCTGTAGATTTTTGCTAAGGAAATGTCATTATGGCAAAGATGCTAACTGAATTTGAAAGCTTAGTTGTAAACCTATATCCCTGAGGGCTGCTTTGCATCTTATTGAGCCAGAAAGATTGCTGTTGAGTTCTCAGGCAGCACTGCTTTCACCCCAAATGACAGTTCAAGACACAGGAAGGAGTTAAGCTGGGATACATTTGCATTGGACTATCAGTTCCGATATTCAGATACGTGTGCCTGTGTGTATGAACTTCTTAAAATACATTTCTTATTTGTAACACAATCACGCTGGATTGTCTGACAGAAGAATTAATTAAAAGGTTTTTAAAATAACAACATGAATCACAGCTAGTTTTAACAATCCATTGCCTGCACATACCCATACACATAGTTTTGCCTGGAAAGACTGTCGTGACGTACTCATAGGTATGCCAAGGGAAATCAAACTCAGGGCCCTTACAAAGAAGATCTCGCCAACTAATCTCGGAGTTCCAATCCCAGAATTTCAAATCCTGCTCTGGGAGGAAGGTGACAGATGGTCCCTACAGGAACTGATTCTATATTATTTAAGGATTTGTCAAGTAGAATACTTGGGAACTCTTCTGCTAGATAGCAACTAGCCAGTGCAGATCAGACCATGCAAACATACAGATTTAACCTTAAGTATGTGAATAGCTCTCTTGGTTTTACCAAGACAGTCCGGGTGCTTAAACTTAATTCCATGCACACTTGAAAGAGCACAGCTTTAGCCCGGAGAGTGTTTTAAGTTAGCTGAAATACACTGAAAAACTGATGGACTGGTGCAGTAGCAAATATAAGCACAGCTGCAGCCAACAGGGCTTTTCCTTAAAAGATTTTCATTTTGAGGAGGAAATAAAAGTTTTCATAACCTTTCTCCACAAATCTTCCTGGCTGAGGGTTCACCTACTTTGAGCATCTTCTTTTCTAAAATATTCCTCCCACTGTCTCTGCTTGGCCTCTAAGCATCTGTAGGGAAGAATGGGAAAGCAGAGCTATAGTTAACTCCTCGTCTGCTGGCAACCAGACAACTCCCCGTAGCAAAACTCAGCAGCAACCTGGCACTCGAAGCACCACACTTCCAAGCCAAGCTGATCAGGATTATAAAAGTTGATAACATGCCATGATCTCATTCACCTGTCCAAAGGTCTTGCTCCCAAGTAAAAAGATGCTAAGGAGGTACAGGAAATAAATCTCTAAAATTGAATGAAAAGAACTGTAAATATGTTAAATCTGTTCCAGAATGTTGCTCCTCTGTTTTGAATAATGATCATGATTGATAATGAGCTTTCTTCCAAGACAAGCTGGAGACACGAGTTTTGCAGAATCAATACTCCAGTGCATATTGAGGGCTCTGATTTAAGAGTGAGAATAGCTTGGCATAAAATTACTATTCACAACATTCTCTGTGGACACCTCAGACTTATGAATTGAATTTGGAGCCAGCAGCTCATAACCTGTCATCATCGCTGTGTGCCTTTAAATACACTTTAAAAACCAGGGGGCTCAGAAGCTGACTCAGAGCAGCTCTGACAGCTGTGTAGGAAGCAGTATGTGAAGGAAGTAGGGAAGGGCAATCTGCAGCCTTTTCAAATGCAGCTATTTCAGATTGCTAGTCAGAGCTCTCACTTTTTTTCCTCCAAATACCCCAGTCCTGCAGGCCTGTGTATTCCAATGGTTCCATACATCCATGTAATTCCATTGACTTTGGATGTACATTAACTCAAAGATTACCATTTCAGTTTGGGAAACTATAGCTGGTCTACAGAGCTGCTGCTGATTCTTTTCCAAAACAGAAGTTTTATTAATAAGACAAAAAAAAACCTCAAGAGCTAAAAATACTTCTCATTTATTTGAGAAAAGTGGTTTGTTGGTTTTGTTTTTTTTTTTCCCTGTTTGGCTGACTCAGATTTCATCAATGTTTCTTTTATGATACACGAAGATACTGTCTGAAAATATCTTCCAGTGCAACTGATATGAAAATCCTATCATTGCAAGTCTACACCTATTATTTACCGAGGTCTTTGTCATGAATGTCAACTGCCAACAGATTTTACAACATAGGCTTTGGTATGGGTGCCATACTGTTTAAAACTAATGACCTTGAAGTAAATATTTTACCTATCTCAAAAATATTTTTATATTATTTAGAATTTACATGAGGCATTTCATTAACAAATTCTAAAATATTTAATTGATGAAACTTTTAAAGCAGGCTGTTTTACACTGGGAACAGGCAGCAAAGCTTAAGTTGCCAATAAACAGTATACAGGACACACGGGACAGTGTCACTTTCTAAAAATGGGTGCAGAAGAAAGTGACAGCTGTTGGGAGGGCAGGCAGGAACACACTGACACAGGGCCTGAACATTACCACTGTCTCGATAGCTGTGAAATGCACAGTAACCAGGTAAGGAATATGACGACTTCCTTCACTGCAATTGATACAGGAGTTGGCAGTTTAAAGAACAAGTGCCTAAAGACTGCCACTTTCCCTGTCAAATAGAATTTTCAATATAATTTTTTATTTAATTTTAAAGTCTACACACCTACAAGAAGGAAAACAGTATATTAAACTTGTCCCCTATAATTTCTAGATAATTTTCTGAAGTATACAGAAAAGACTTCTCTTAGACCACTGTCCGTCTTCCTATTCACAAACACTAAAGATTATTTCACCAAAAGCTAGAAGATGACGTTTACAAGTAATCATACATCAAAAAGTAGAGAATGTGCTGACAAAGGAAAAAATAAAAGAATGCATAAGGAAGCACAGCAACAGTTTCCATTGAACAGGCCTCCACAGTCAGTCTTTCCATAAATCTATAATCTACACTTTTTTTCTGATTTACGGTTTTTACATATAAAGATTAAACTCATGAAAGCATTTAAAAAAGACACGACTACCTTGCAGTATTTATGTCCTACTCCAGCCAGTGAAACTTGAGTGTGTAATTAAAATACTACAAATACTTATTTGCTGAATTGGTACGTAAACCCACGTAGCAAGAAATGTGCTGATGTTCATAAAACTTATCTCTATGTGAATGAGCACAAGCTAAGGCATCCCACCAGTCTGCAGTTCAACAGCAGGGTGGGGGGATGAGGCTGTTCATATAGGGAAACAGCACTGGGCAAGAGTCACTTTAATGCAGCCACATACAGCACATACAGTCGTGACTTTCATGTGCTGTAGTGGTCACAAATCCCATTTCTCATAGCCTAACTTCATCCTGAACCATAAAACTGTACGAACCAGAACAACTAACAATTCCACACATATTCACCCCTCAAAAGTTAAGCACGTGCTCGTTTCAGGCAATTTTGTGCTCTCAACCTACAAAATGAGACTGTGACTCAGTGGAGAAAGTAAACACCATGGTAACACAGACTCCTAGGAGCCAAAATCATCTTCAGATGTGAAGATGACCAAAAACGCCGAGGTGCCAGGAGGGTGGGGAAAAAAGAAATAAGCCAGAAGCACTTCGAAGGTGGTGTAAACCGCATTTCCATGCTGTCCTGACTGCCAGTGCCCGCCGCTCAGGGGTCAACAGCCTTTTAGCAGTTTCCTCCCATGAGGAGCATCTCCAGCTACGCCGTGCCAAGGGCTCGTTGAAGGCACCGAGCGCGGCTGTTGCTCTCCCAGCAGCTCTAGGACAATCAGGCAGCCCCTGCCCTGCCTCGCAGCACTCACACCGCGGGGGACGCTGGAGTCGGGATCCCCAGCTCGCTCAGCACGCCCACCTCCCGGCCCCGAGGGCGCAGACATGCCTCAGGCCCCGGGGGAGGCCCCCAGTTGGGACAGCCTTCCTCTCGCCAGACACCTCCTCCTCCTCTTCGTGTCGTTCCCCCCCCAGCCCAAACCCGGGTGAGCCACGGCGCCCGCGGCGGGAAGAGTGTCCAGAATCCCGGCTGCGCCTCGCCCCCTCCCCGCCGGTCTCCTTGCCGACTCTGTCTCCACAGAAGCGAAACCGAGCGGACTCGGGCTCTGCAAGGAGGAAAGGCCTTCGCTCCCTGCGACGGCCGCTACGGCCAGTAGCGGTTCGGTAACGGACGCTTCGCGCACACCTAACATCGGCTCTCCACCGCTTCCCTCTCCCGGCCCCGCAACCGCCGCCCTGAACACCGATAGGCTGCTACCAACTCCACCCACTGTCTCCGCCCCTTCCCCTTCCCTCGCCTTTTACGTCCGCCAGGCAAGCCCCACCCATCCTCCCCTCTCTCCTCTCTGTTGGAGGAGCCTGCTGTCAATCACGCCGTTCCCCGCGCAGCGCGTCCCAGCTCCCGCGTCCTCCACTAAACCCTGCGCAGCGACGGGGGAGGGGGTGGGTGTTCCACGATCCTCTCTTTTCATTGGCTGCTCGCCGCCGTCAATCATCCAGTGCCGCCGCTCCTCTCGTCCCTTCTTGCCCCCTCCGCCGTCGCCCCCGCCCCGCCCATTACCTCGCCTCCCTCCC
>VZTM01029774.1:0-20363 GCA_013400555.1 Jacana jacana
TATTTCAAAAACATCCAGAGAAAGCAGTTTGCAGAATTAGTACAAATGATTAAACAAGAGTCTGGGATAAGCACATGGCATAGTGCTACAGCTTCCAGTTATGCAAAATTCCGTGGAGATCTAATTATTTTAAATGAGCAAAGGAGAGTTCAGAAACAACTACAAAATACAGGTAGGTCAAGATTTTAAATTATACTTGAATAAGGTAAACAAAGAAGCTGGGGGGGATGGTTAGTCCTATTAAAATGTCCATAAATACCCTGCCAAAGCACCAAAATACCCTGAAACCAATACTTTCAGGAATTTCATTCCAATGCCAAGAAACAGAATGTACTCATTGTGACTAATACATTAAAATACTGAAAATAAATTCTAACAGATTAGAAAGATCTTGTAGCAAGTGAAAGGTATAGTTAAATAATTCCAAACCTAATCAAGCTTCAAAGCAGGGCAGTCTTTCCCCATTATTAATATGAATGTAAGCTGGATAAGTAGACTGGGAAACTATAAATTATGGCCAGTAAGAGTAATACAACATTTTTCACAAATATGTTTTTAATTAAAAATGAAAAGACAGCCATTTTTACAGAAGCAATTTGCTGCACATTCTTAAGTTTAATCTTCTGTGGTCTCCTACACAATCATATGTTTCCAACAAAATGTTATTAAATGGGGATGAAACCAGAATATAGTTCTAAATGCAAAATCAATTCCATGTTTTACATGTTTACATTCCTAAGTGGAAATAAGAAAGTGTTTTTAAATCTCAATCACTTAATCCTGTGCTTTGGGGTCAGGAAATACTGCTCACCCCTGCCAATCTGCAGTCCAATTATATGTGAAAATTGTTGTTTCACAAGGGTAAAGCAAGAGACAGAAAAATTGCACGTTACTTTCAGGCTTCAGCTGAGCTTCTAAAACACATGGCCAAACACGTTGCCATGGAAATGTTCTGCAAATACATCTAGAATTTCTTAAGATGGAGCTGAATATGATTTTTTAAAATAAACTTCTCCTAGAAATTAAAATACAATTGCTCTATGCTGTATTCAAGGGAAACAGTGGCTATTACCTAGCATTTAAACACCTAAAATTATAACAGTATTTCCAAGGCCATATTGTGCTCCATACATTAAATTAGGCCACTATCTTCCTATGGGAAATACCCATATACTTTTTCTCTTTCATGCACTTTGAGTTTCTTATCCCTTACCACAGTACATTAGCAGATACAAAAGCACCAGCTTTGCAATGAAGTTAGCAACAGTTAACTAAAAAGATGAGACATTCTTCAGTAAAATTAAATTGGTTGTAACAACATTCTAAATATTTATTAATTTTCTCTTTTACTACCTGTTAGTATTAACATGTGTCACTGAGTGTAATAATTAAAAAGGGGAGAGTTATCTTGCCAAACTTTCACTGTTATGTTCAGTAAGCTATTTTTAAAACTGATTTGAAATGAAGCAAAGAAAAAAAAAATCTACTACTGCAAAATGAAGGAAGATCTGTGCCTGCAGAACAGCTCAGTCCTGTTACACAATGTGATACGTTGTTTAAAATAACCTGTCACTGTAGGTAAACAGTTGCTTTATACTCCATTTCATGCAACAAACACACATATTCACAGAATAGCTTTGCATGCCATGTAAAGGTAAAGCAAAATAAAAAATGCAATGCAATCACATCGTTTTCCTTTACAGCAAAGGTACAACCTTTGACCATGAATTAGTTAAAAGAAATCCTATTAAAATAAAACCAGGTTGAAGATATGCAATAACTTTACGTTGTTCAAACAGCAATTAACAACACATTAGATTTCACAGATATACATCATTCTACTTATGTAAACAGTCTACCCTATAAATCCTGTAGCAAATCCAACATGAAGCAATTACACAGACAAAGAGATTGCAAATGACCTAAAACTGTAAAACAAACCCTTGTGTTAGAAATATTAGTATAAACTATGAGGCCATACCTGATGACTTAGAGACTGTAATGTCTCACCGGTTCCGAGCTGCATGACCTTCCTATTTCCAGAGACCCCCAAAAACTGCATTTCCTGTCTTAGAAAAGTACATCACAGACCCATCTATCTCTAAAATCTTCTGGGCTAGTGAAGAAAGCATTAACAGCCATCCTGTCCATCAGTAAGTGCTGGAGTCATTACCCTCAAGATATCAGATCTTAAATATAGTTTCCTCTGTGCGATTTCAGACATCCAGTAGTCAAGGAGGCTGACACAGCTATATCACTGATGCTGCTAATGCCATCTGAAAACAGTAAGCTTACTGCTTAAAGCAATCCTGCATCATCCAAACAGAACAAGCCACATCCTTCAACTCCTCACTCGCGTTTTTTATAAAACCTAGCGCTGCCATTATAGATTTTGTTTTCATCTGTGGTCAGCTAAAGGAGAAATTAGATATTATGCAATCAGCTTTGCATTAACAAAAGAAAAACGGCAGATGAAGTGACATATCGAGGTTATCAAATTTTGCTTGCATGACCACTCCTCAACAAGCATTATCACCATTCAGAAGAAGCATCACAGTCTGATCCAAAGGAAAATTACCAGAAAGAAATTATAAACAATTCATAGGCAGCGAGGCATTTAAATACCCCTGTGGTACTGAAACAGCTCTTTTATGCAACCTTATGAATCCCAGTCTCTATTAAATTAAAAAGGTTGCTTGCCTAAGTATTTTTAGTGTTTATTTTCAATAAATTGCATGATCACTGCATTGTTTCCATTACTCCCTGCTAGCAGCCAGAAAACAGCATGCCTTGAAAATGTGCCAGTATTATGACAGCAAAAATGTGTTTTGATATCAAACAAAACAATCATGCATGGGTTTTCTCTGATATGAGAGACCTTTCAAGCTAACAAATGTACAGTATCCTCCTTAGTAATTTTTAAATTATTACGACTACAAAGTAATAGCTGGGCTTTTTATTTAAATGCATGCTTAATGCAAGTGAAATTTACTATTACAAATCATTATTTATGTTTATTGCTATCATTATGGCAACAAACTTAGGCAAAAAAAATCACTGAACTGAGACAAAACTGTGCTGCCAGCAAACTAGAAAAGGTTATCATATAATATCCTGATATTAATATCAGGATAATCCTGATAATATAATTTAATATTTAATCATATAATAATCCTCTAAATTCTAGACCCACTGAAAAATTACATTCACACAGAGAGAAAGTCCTATTTAGGCACTCAGTCCATACCCTTAAATACATAGAAACATCCCCTCAACACATACTGAAATACATTGCTACCAGTTGAATTTTACAGACAAATAAAACTTGGGAGGAAAAAAATCTTCCCTAATTTAACTACAGCTTGCATGTTATTCAAATTAATTTGGATGACCTTCTTTACTTTGAAATATAAGCAGAAGCCAAAACTAGAAGTAAATGGTTCTAAATTAATTCACCCAGATCCTATTCTGTTAGTTTAACATTATTATTATATAGTTGTAGTAATTGCTGTTTTGAGTAATCGAGTTTGGCTTATAGTCATTCACATTATGGCACTGATAATAGCAAACTGGTCTCATCCATGAATACCATGTATTTCCCTTTAGAGAGGGAAACTGTCTGCTAACAGTTTATAACTGATTGACTTTATACAGCCTGCAACTGCCTCAACATAAGGATGCTTCATCTACAGGGAAAGGGAATTCAGTTTCCCACACGTGTAAAGGGTCTCTGCTGACATGTTCAGCAGCCTGGCAGAGGCTGGTCAGTGAAGCCCTCGGAGGCTTTGAAGTGCAGCAGGGAACCAGATCAGGCTAGACCTAGCACTGCTTTTTACATTCTGCAAGAGAGTTAATCTTGAGGCCCAACTACCTGATGCCATCGTTTTTCTGCTGATGACAGTGGCAGTCAAGGTGACACTTTGAACATTGTGAATGTTCTTGAAAGCTTTCCAGAGTAACTCATGAATTCACTTTCAATCAAGAAAATACTACTATATCTATGTGCACAGGATATAAATACATACACACAAGAAGACAAAAGGCCCTTCAAAAAACAGGCAAGAGTGATTCAGCAATAGAAAGAGGAAAATAGCTTTCCCCACACCAGAATGAAACAGAAGTATCTCTCAGGGTAATATTTTTATTTCCAAGGGTAATTTAAAAAATCATAATAATACACCATTACTAAATATTAAGTTATTTAATCCTATGCAAACACTCAGTTCTTCAACACTATGTTCTGATCAGTAGCTACATAAATAAGTACAGGCTTGCATCTGTGAGTCGCTGGCAACCACTTCCAAGTCCCCACAAGCCACCTAGTGAGGATACAGAGACTAGCAAGATGGTATGAAGTGACCAAACAAAAAAAATGTATTTGCCAAGCCAACTTTTATAAATAATATATAAGCTGTCTCTGTGCAAATCTTGCATTACATGAGGATCCACTTAAAAAGTGAAAAATGCAAAGCTAGGAACTATAACCACAGATGTCAGAACTATCAATTAAGTTTCTGCTCACAAAGAGTACATAATCGCTACCCCAGCTGGACATCAAAAGAATTCAAGAGGTAGCAGGAAAAAAAGAAAGACTATTAAATAGATTATGTTAAGATAAAATAACGATCACTTTGCATCTATCACAATCAGCTTCATATCAAAAAGACCTGACCTGAGCAGTGAGTTAGCAAACACCATCAGCTCTGCCACACAACTTTTTAAATTAAATATGTTTTCTAGTACCAATGATCATGATAGAGACTATTTGAGATGAGTGAAAGGTATCGCAGATTGCAAAAGTAAGGTGAGATGATGTATCGTTGTACCGAAATACCTAGAAGAAAAATAATAACACATATTCCTCAGCAACATTTTGGGGGATCAATTTTACTATATATTTTTATTAATGACCAGAGCATAAGTAGCATGAATGACATGAAAAATTATAGTTTGGCTTTGTTCAAAAAAATTCTGATATTGGAAAGCACCGTTAATATATGAGGAATGGAACATGAGCAGGAAGACATGGATTACCTTTAGGACCACAAGAGTAAAATTGGGGTAAAATTTAATAATTCAAAATGCAAATATCTATTAAGTTTCTGCTAAGAATTGAGAGCTCAGCAGTTGAAAATTATAGTGAATGAAACCATGGGGACAAAGCAGATCACAGTAATTATGAGCTACCAACATGATGCCCCTACAGAAATGGAATTTTAAAATTATCAGGGAAGATACTTCTAGTACATAGACATCAACATTAATGCAACAATAGGAAGCTCTATTAAAATCTTACTGTTCTTGATTCTGACCACGCATTCTTAAAAAAGGAAGCCAAACTGTAATATATAAAGGCTCCTACAATGGTCAGGGAAATTCTAAGAACCTGAAAACATTTGATTTGTTTCGCTGAACAAACAAAAGACTAAGAGGGCCATGTGTGTAGGTGTCTATATGTAAGTGCCAAAGAATAAGAAAAAATATGCATGTAAAAGAATAATTTTGGAACAAGCACAAATCTTATAGAGTTGTCATTAATGTTTGCATGGTTTTTTAAATATCAGAGATCGATAGTCTGCAAGAGCAACAAAACAAAGACCAAGAGTGTGCCTTTCCCTCCTATACTTCTACAGGAGATGATCATGAAAATGCAGACAAGGAAGAAGTAGTCAAAACACAGGGTATAGCAGAATTGGTATCAAGAGCAGGACCTAAGGAAAATCAGGAGGTTGGCCTGGGACTCAACACCAATTGGAAATAAGTTTAGAAACCTGAATCAAAAAACGAGCAAACATACAAAAATTATTCAGTAACAAGTTTCTCCAGTACTGAAGACACTGTGTTTTCCTCTCAATACATATAGGTCAGCAATTTCTCTTAGCCAAAATAATTCATCAGTTCATAAGTTTCAGCTGATAGAATCATAGAATTATTCGGGTTGGAAGAGACCCTTGGGATCGAGTCCAACCATCAGCCCTACTCTACAAATTCTCCCCTAGACCATATCCCTTAACACCACATCCAATCTACTCTTCAACACATTCAAGGACGGTGACTCCGCCACTTCCTTGGGCAGCCAATTCCACTGGCTGACCACTCTTTCTGTGAAGAATTTCTTCCTAATGTCCAGCCTAAACCTACCCTGCTGTAGCTTGCAGCCATTCCCTCTTGTTCTATCACTAATTGCCCTTGAGAAGAGACCAGCACCAACCTCTCTACAATGCCCTTTCAAGCAGTTGCAGAGAGTGATAAGGTCTCCCCTCAGCCTCTGCTTCCTTAAACAGTCCCAGCTCCCTCAATTGCTCCTCAGAAGATTTACTCTCAAGACCTTTCACCAGTCTCGTTGCCCTCCTCTGCACCCTCTCCAGCACCTCGATATCTCTCTTGTGTTGAGGTACCCAGAACTGGACACAATACTCAAGGTGTGGCCTCACCAGTGCTGAGNAGCGATGCATGGGGTTGTTGTGGCCCAAGTGCAGGACCTGGCACTTGGCCTCATTGAAGGCCATGCCATTAACATTGGCCCATCGATCCAGTCTATCCAAGTCCCTCTGCAGAGCTTCCCTGCCCTCAACCAGATCAACACTCCCTTCCCTGGTATCGAGGTCAGACTGACAGGTCTACAGTTTCCTGGATTTTCCCTTTTGCCCTTCTTGTAGATTGCTCAGATCAACATGGATTAAAAAAATATCTTTGTACTTGAGTGGAATAAGCTCAAAAGTACTTAATGATAGTCCATTCCCCTTTAATCCTAATGACAGGATTGTATCTATTACCTTTCTCTAGTCCACACATATATCTCTGAATTAATTATCCCATAAAATTGTTGGGGTTTTTTTTTGGTTATGAAGTGTAAATATCCTGGGCACAAAGGAAAACCATTTAGAATACTAAGTTTAAATGTATTATCTCAGTAAAAACTTGCTATATTTTATGGACATACTTTGTTCTCTCAAATGAGATACTGTTCTCTCTCCTTTTGTGATTATTTCAAAAGGCATTATGTAAGTCTAATCAGTTCATCTATGGATAATCATGACTGTGGTTAAAGGAAACACTAAACATTTATAAAACAAAACAGGAAATGAGCAGAGGCAGACCTGAACCATGGCCACATAGTCAAAACTGGCAAATAAACACAGTTTGCAAATTAGTTGATTCAAATTCTGCCTAACAGTTAATGTAGCTGTATCAAAACCTGCCTCTGCAAGCACCCCATTGTTAAGTGTTGCTGTATCCTAGCACTAAAACTCAAGCTTATATCTCAGGCTGTCACTGATGATCCAGATCACTGCACTAAGTGTTCCCGATAAATTAGGATAAATGTGTAATAAACAGGTTTAAAACAAGGAAAAGAAAGGAAGATTCCTATCCAGTATTTCATCTTCAAAAACAACTTTAAAATGTCTGACATCCATTTTCCTCCTCCAGTGGGAGAAGGCAGACATCTCCTTTCTCTCAGACTGCTCAGGAATAATCTTATACTTGGAGTATCTATAAGAGATAGTTGCTTATACTTGTTCTTGGAAAAATCCAAGGAAAAACTGACAGGCTGAGAGAGCTGCGGTTGTTCGGCCTGGAGAAGAGAAGGCTCCGGGAAGACGTTAAAGCAGCCTTCAAGTATCTGAAGGGGGCCTACAGGAGAAATAGGGAGGGACTCGCAGTAAGTGTAGTGACACGACAAGAGGTAATGGCTTTAAATTAGAGGAGGGGAGATTTAGATTAAATACTAGAAAGAAATTCTTCACTGTGAGGGTGGTGAGACACTGGAACAGGTTGCCCAGAGAAGCTGTAGATGCCCCATCCCTGTAATTGTTTAAGACCAGGTAAATGGTTTGAGCAACCTGCTCTAGTGGGGGGGTTGGAACTTGATGATCTTTAAGGTCTCTTCCAACTCTAACCATTCTATGATTCTATAAAAAATACAGAAAACAAAAAGTACAAAATCGTCTCAAAGTTTGCAATCGTACATTGTTTTCTTAGCAATGTTATATTTACATAAATTGTGTATTCTAGAAATTTATTTATAAAGTCAGATTGAAATGATAGATTTTAAACATGTGGCTAGAAGGTGAATAGGTTATATTTAAAATGGTCATTTTAAAATGTTTTTCTGACTTTAAAGAAAGCAAAGCTTTACAGATTTTTAGGCATCTCAACAGTACTGTAGCTTGTACCACAGCCTCAGAAAACCACTCTCTTTCTATTAACGGACTAAGGACATGGCTGACTAACAGCTTCAGTTGCAACCATTGGGGATGTCAGAACTGATTACAGGAAAACATTTTCTCCTCCTTGGAAAGGTGTTGATGGAATTCAGACTCCATGTTGTACAGCACAATAGAAATTTGTTTGCCTGATAAACAAAGAAATATCAATTTAATCAAAAATGCTGGAAGTGTTAGCAAATCAAGTGCTAACAGCTTTTCCAGCCGGACAGGCAATGCTGCTCTGGGTATCACCCAAATATTACACAATACTGAAGTGGCGGTCTAGTTATATTTCACACCTCATACCTTTCTTTCTTTTAATCCTTTTCATCTCCCCCTTGTCCCTGGAGAGCCAGAAAAACTCCATTTTCTTAAGAAAAATATGTCATTTGACTAATCCTAGCTTCTTATCTACCTCAGAATAGACCTGACTTTTCTAAATATTTTGCATTAAAAAGTTCTCTTTCAAAAGAAGAGAAATGTTAAATTTTGACATATAATTACCATTATCCTCTCTGCTAGCAGAAAATTATGGCAAAATGCCAACTAGCTTGTCTGCTACAGATAAGACATTTCCAAGCTTCATCCTTCCCTTCAGAGAAAACAGAAGGGGAAGACCAGCCAGGAGAAAGCCTACCCTGTCAGCTGATCCTCTAAGAAATAAAATTAATATTCTCCTAGCAGAAATCATTTTCCTCAGAGCCTGAGGTAAATGATATGCCTTACCATATGTTATGATGGTCCTTTCAAGAATGACAAATTTGATGAATTTTTCCTGGATGGTCTTTCTCTCATCCAATCTCTTCTCATCACCTCCAGCTTCTGCTGCAGGCAAACTCTCAAGAGACATAAATCAGCATAGCATCACCAAATTATGTAACTTCCCCTCACTGGGGATTTAGCCCCTTTCTATTTCAGACTTCACACAAAAAAGTGTCTGTGCATTCTTCAGTTATCTTTTCAATCTGTGTAGAGGTTTAGAGAATTACCCTGACACACCTGCTGAGCTTCGACACTGATAAACCCCTTACAAGAAGAGAACCCAGTCATTTTTCTTGAAGGAAGAACTCTAAAAAGGTTATGTGCAATTGCAACATATTCAAAACTACCTCCAAACCAGACAAAACTCTGCTTCAGTTCAAACAAGGGGGGAAAAGGCAAAAGACAGGCTCAGGAAAGTTTCTTCGCTGTATATAAAAATATTGGCATACTGTTACTTTGAATACAAACTAGCTAGCTGTGCACTCATCATTCATTTACCTATACTTCTAAACAAACAGAAAGTCTGAACACCTTTGCAAATCCCCAGATACCAGTTTATTTGCACATCATTCATGTATCACAGTCTTTGCAAATTTTTTATCAATTAATATATATGCAAGATAGATATAAATACAGATATTTTAAAAACACATCTATCCACACACAGACTTAAAATTTTCTCACTTGCTATCAAATATACTGATTCTAAATGAGCATTCTAATAAATAAATATCAGTTTTAGTCAATATTACCCAGTCAAAGCTCATCCAAAAAGAACTGTCATATCAGTTACCCCAAATTTTTCCAAAGCTGTTTTAAATGCTTGTTTTAGTCATGTAAAACAAGTGGGTTTGTATGCTGAAATATCAGAGCACAAACCTAACACATTGGTCCTATACAAAATACCCTTTAGAGTCTTAAAAGATTGCAACGTTGAATGAGAATTTCAAATGTTGGGAGGGAAAGCCACTGCTTTGAAGGGAGGCATCTGAGGAGAAAGAGCTGTCAGAAGAGTCTAAATTTAGGATAAGGTTAGTAGTTTTGACAAAAAAAAACCATATGATGGGAAGAAAGCTGGACAGTAAAAAGTGCTTTATATATTACATACTTAAAAATGGCATTTATCACATAGATTAGTACTTTATCACCCCTACAGCTACAAAAGAAATAATAAAAAAAATTACCAAGTAGTTTATCCCAAAATCAATTCTGAAATGTGAGCTTAGAAACAAACATTTGCTTTCTTCCAAAGTTAACAAAATGGTGCACACAGAGAGCAAACAGGCTAAGATAGCTGCACTAGCTCTGTCTTGCCATCCTTACTCTGGGAGAGGACACAGAAAAGCTATTCAAGCAGCACACACTTCACTAAAACCTTAATCTTACTTATGACAGTGCAAGGCCAGACATCCACAGCCTAAATCGGCACTGGGCTGGGGACAGCCCCCCGCTGGTTGATGGAGGGAAGAACACAGAAAGGGAAGAAGAAAGGAAAGTCTGTGCCCCCCAGACTAGGAGCAGACACCAAAACTGATGCTGGGATGCTCTGGATTAAATTATAAAATTAGAGATACAAACTATATAAACTAGAAAAACTCATAGATATTTACAGATTAAAATGGCAAAGAAGATACTATTTCCTAGAACAATTTAAAATACTTTAAAAATTGTCCATATATTTTTTAAAATATTTAAAACATTTTTACATCCAAAAATGCAAGGACAGATAAAGATGTTAAGATCTTAAGAAAAAAATAGCCAATAATTGCTTCAAAGATAGAAAACTGGGACAAAATGCCCATTGGAACATACAGAGTCTCCCACGAGAGCTTCAGAAGTCAGACACTGCCTGCTTTTATACTTAAACTGCCTTTCAGCTAACTACGTCAGTACAACACACTTGTGAAAGAAAAAGCGTAAAGGACAGAGAAAGATAGAAGAGCATCTAAATGAAGAAAATTTAATATATAGACACATTCCAGTCATGGGGACTTTCCTGGTTTTGAAGGGGGTTTGGGGATTTTGTGTTTGTCCTAGAATGAAAAGCAACAATAAAAAAAAAACAAAATTAAAATATTAGTCAATTCTTCTGAATATTAGTTGTATGAAACACTGCTTCCTGCTTTAAGTAAAGAGAGTACTGCAAACACCAGAGTGAAATTATAACACCTGAAGTGCAACAGCAGGTAGTCTGGAATAGCCCCACTGTAAAGAACTCTTTACCCTTAAATAAACATATTAACTGTGTTGCTGTGTAACTTCTATAACTTCACCTTTTTTTTTTCCCCAAAGGTGCAAGGATTTTTATTTCCATGATTCTTCATAGTGAAGTATATATATATATGGTTGGACTTGATGATCCCAGGGGTCTCTTCCAACCTAAATGATTCTATGATTCTAGAAATGATTCTATATATACATACACACACACCATATACATGCATGAGGAAAGTGTAGCATTTCTCATACTAAACTACTGCATGAAGTTGGATTACCTGCCACCACAGTGGGACCACCTCCCCAGGGAGTGACAATGGCAGACAAGTTTCTTGAATTAGACAATTTCTTTCCTACTCTAACTTCCCTCCAATCAGCAGCAGCAGGACTGCTGTGCACCCACCACCAGCACAGCCCTGTTTCAGGCCTTCTTGCTCTTTTAGAGACTGACTGTTTTGTACATCGGTGAGGAGAAAAAAAAAAAAAAAAAAAGATGAGTTTGGAAGGAATTCTGAGGGTAACTGAGAAAGAAAAGATGTCAGTCTGTTTCTGCAAGCAAGCAGTCAATACATTCCCTCAAAATCTCTCCTGCTCAAAACTCTTGTTAAAACTTCCTCTTAGGTTACAGCTGTGAGCCAATTTCTATACAAAATTCAGAGAACAGGGTAACTATAAAGCAAGGGCATTCTCAGCACAAGACAGTTGTCTAGAAGCCTTATGGTACTCCTCAGAGGATACATGGCTTCAGCCCGTGATGTCTCCAATGTTTTGAAAGATATTACCATATGTACTTGAACTAAAACCTGATTACTGAGTTCTCAAACTAGACTGGGGAACTAAATGAAGGCCCATAGTGAGACTAAATTTGTATTGATAAGAAGATGTGACATCAATTCATCAGAGAAATATTCAGTGATAGGGTTTTCTATTCTCTCCCTCATTCTCCAACATCCACTTTAACATACAGAGGCATAAATGCTGTCATTCCAACGTTTCCAAATTCGATACAAAAACGTTATGCTACTTTCTCCTTGTTAGAAGAAATATTGACATCTAATACCATGAAATTCACAGAAGTACATTGTTAAAAACCAACTTTGAACTATGCCACCTGTGGAACAGTCTCACATGGGAAATGGTGCTAGCTTTACTATCGGGGACTTTCAAAACTCAGCTGGATAAAAGGCTGCAAGTTTCCTGTGCAGTGCAATCTTTTATTATCATTGCAATAAAAATTTGTACTTAGTGTCACACTTTATCACTTGCCTAATTAGCCATATCAGCACATACACTGAAGTCTCAAATATCAGATAACTTAATCAATTTACATGAATATGAAACCACATCACTGTAACACCACCAACCCAGAAAACAGTTTAAATTATTTTGGTTCTTGGACTGGCTTAAGGTAAAAAGTCTTTTAGGTTAAAAATAATTATTGCAGTTTACTGGGAAAAACAACTTTTTGGAAACTAATGCGAATTGTAACTGCCTGCTGTTTGTAATTTTGTAATGAAGTAATAACATCATGAAGACATTAGTCACAATAGCACTAAATGCTGTAATTATCGATCTTGTTTTACATAAATTATTTGAAATCTAAGAGATTACTTCAAGTTTTGGATTATTTCTACTTTTATTACAAAAACCCAAAAAGCAATGAAATATTAAAGGACACACTCATTAATTTGAAGACTTTCCAGATAAATTACTAAAAGGTAGAGTTTTCAGAAGTGAAGATTTGAGTTAGTTTTAAATAACTGGTAGTCCAACTTCATTAACTTCATGTTAAGAAATATTCTTTTTCTTAGTTCCTCACAAATCTATTTTTCTAGTTCTTGACTGCCTTTCAAGATAATATATGACATCACAAATTCCATCTCAAACAATCCAAGAAGAAGTGTGTTATTTCAGTCATCTGATTATACTCAAATCCCTATACAGTACTTCTAGATTATGACTCTTCATCAAGTCACCAACCCCTTTTTTGATTTTAAGGTCAAATTGTACGCTTTAACTTGCTCAGCTCAGTGTTGTGTGCAAACTCAGAGGAGAACAGCATGTGAAAGGAGAATCATGAAAATAATCGTTCAAATATGGTACCTGACACACACTACTAGTAAAAGTTTTGAACATTTTAACTATCTCCAGAACATTCCCATTGCTGGCCAGAGAAACTGTAAATCTCAATTGCAGTCTTCTCCTTGCCCTACAAAGGAAACAAATATTTTGAAAACAAAAATACGGCAGCACTCACTTGGTAGCAAGGTGATGAGAGACCTCTAGTTATTATTTCATTAATTCTTCTTCACTATTAAAGTTCTTAATCACACAACTCACACAAATGCCAGTTTACCATAAATCCCACAGCTATAACATGAATCCCTAGAAGTAACTCATTCAAGAAAGTAATTAGCAACAAAAGATTTCAATATTCACTCAGTGACAGCAGAAGTATTTAGGATAAATGCAATAGAAATAATTCATGCTAATGTAACAGACAGTCCTTTGCATTATGAGCCAAGAAAAGCAGTACAGACCATATAATAAAAAGAATATTCTCATACATGTTTCATTTTTATTTTAAATTACTTCCCTACTTCTCTTAGCCTCCAGCAGTCAATAGACCGTAGGCTTATATATAGTCAGTTCTTACTCACCAGAAACCACTCATTCACTTGACAAGGAAGAAAGAAAGATGGCTAGGGAAACCAAATCAGACCTTGAATTTAAGGCAGTATTCTATCTGGGCCTGTTGCCTCCTTCTCACCTTGAAACCCAAAAAATATCTTTCACCATCAGGAGAAACAGAATTAGTCTGACTAGAAGAAATGAGTTCTCTATTGAAACAGATGCTCCATGTACTCATCTCATTACCTGTTCCAAGAATACAATGCCTAAAAAAGGCATTGTAAGTAAAAATCTAAACCTCTCATTCCTAGCACCGTCACAACCTATTTCAAGAAAAATGTGTTGCTGTCCCTTGCTCATGCTCTCAAGTTCTTCCACCAACTTGACATTCCTACATCTAAGTTTATTTTCCAAGTCATCAGTGGAACCTTTGTGCAAAGCCTTCAGCCACTCATGTTTATAGCTAGATAGTATTATTTCCAAGTGGAAACTTATACTGTCCATCACTTTTGCTACTGGTAAGGTAAGCAAAGCATTTGGGTCTGCTAAAGAGAAATTCTAGACAATCTCAAGGTTTATAGAGAGATCTTAATGTGTCCTAATCATACGGGATATTTTGGAGCACTGGGCACTCCATCCAAATGGTGCACAAGGCAATGCCAAAGGCAGACTGACCCTCAGCCTCTCAGATGTTCAAGAAGCCAAAAGTTCTCATACGCTACCAAGCACAAGGCCTTTCTAGTTAGATAAAACATGTTGACATGACAAGAGAAAGGCCTGTTTTCATGCAGCTCAACCTTTTTTTCAGTTTTGTAGATTTTCTTGTACATAATTTAATTTGTCATTACCCAAGGCATACCGAAGTTCAGGCAGCTATCAGAAGTATCAAACTAGCAGGTTCTTTTTAAAATTCATTTTTCAGCAGCTTAAAAAATTAGTATTCTACAATTATCTTCCAGTTCTGGGCTCCCCAGTTCAAGAGAGGGAAGGAGCTACTGGAGAGAGTCCAGTGTAGGACAACAAGGTGATTAAGGGATTGGAGTGTCCCTCCCTTATGAGGAAAGGCTGAGAGAGCTGGGGCTCTTTAGCCTGGAGAACGTTGAGGGGAGACCTTATTAACGCTTATAAGTATCTGAAGGGTGGGTTGAAGGAAGACAGAGCCAGACTTTTCTCAGTGGTTCCCAGTGACAGGACGAGGGGCAATGGGCACAAGCTGGAACATAGGAAGTTCCTTTCAAATATGAGAAAAAACAGAGCACTTGAACAGGCTGCCCAGGGATTGTGGAGTCCCCTTCTCTGGAGATTTCAAGACCTGTCTCGATCCAGTCCTAAGTAATGTGCTGTGGGCAATCCTGCTTTAGCAGGGGAGTTGGACTAGATGTTCTCTAGAGGTCCCTTCCAACTCTGACAATTCCATGATTCCGTGATTTTAATAGCCCAAGTACAGGGACTTTTAAAGAAACACATGTATTGCATTTTATATTAATTATTATTAAGTACTTCTGGTTTGAGCCAGTGATACCAAAGAAGCAATGAAAGGAGATGAAAGGCACAAAAAGATGACAGAGCCAAGGATTTCTTTTGCCTCCTCCCAGTAGGGGACCTTGGACAGGCTCAGTGACACCTGGCATTGTCAGAGTCCCGATTTCTGTTCGGGATCATCCTTTCTTTTCTCCCCAGAAAGAGCCCTCCCAGGATGCTCCTCCTGCTCCTTTCCCATCAGGCTGCGGCCTGAACCCCCCACCTTGAGCACCACCCCTCTACCCAGTCTGCCAAGTTAGTCCATATACTAAACTAATAAACATATACTGTATTAATTATTCATACAGTCCAGTCTGACACATTAGATTGAATGTCATGGTTATCCTGAAGGTAGAAAATGTTGAGTTTTACATAACATGTTCATTAAATGTAGTGAACTAATTAAAGTATGTTAATTAAGTAATAGACAAAAAGAACTTAGTATTTGGTAGAGACTGGTCACTGTTAATACCTTGTATTGCGGTAATACCTTGGCCGTATTTTTATGCTTAATGAGCAAAAGGAAAAGCTGATTATTCAGTGAGCAGAAAAAAAAAAATCACATGTGTTACGTGTTGGAAAAATAGCCTCAGGTGACAGAGGAAATACATACCAAAGGAACTGGCACTCACAAAGAAAGTATCATTTCAAAGCCTCTAAACAATGTGCTGTCACTGGGAATTTTACATATTCAGATTCCAGGAAGCAATACTTAATTGTTGATGTTGTTAACAAAACAACAAAAATATGACTTTATTTGCCCAAGTTATCTGTTCACTCTGTACTAATACAAACATTTTTCCTAGGTTTTTTTATATTTACTGTATGAAAATATCAAATGCTTTGGTTAGAAAAACAACTGAGAAGCAAGAAATTATTTAACTCCTACTCACATGGGGCAAATGTGGTGGGAAATACATACACACACATGCATGGCACTGGGAACACAGCCCATGTAATGCTCTGCATGCAATTAAAACATACTCCAGGCTTATGGTAAAATTTTCTTTTTTCATTCCATATCCTATCCCACTGCATTTCACTTTATTTGAAGGGGCATGACCAAACCTAGAAAGCATTTTGATGCACATGTTTTTAGAAAGAAAAAAAAAAGCCAGTTAGAGCTCTCAGTAAAACAAAGGCCTATACTTTCTTCAGAAGACAACTGGAATAATTACAGTAACAAAGACAACAGATGTTGGCAACAGTAAACTACTAAGGACAAAAGCAAACCACTTAATCTTTTTTCTTAAACTCAGTAGTGAGTCATTAAAAAGTGAACCCTAGTATAAAAGACTAAGAAAGAGATTCAGAAAGGGAATCTCATACTCGCAATGGAATTTGGACAGATTTTAGATAAATTCAAAGCAAGTCTTAAGCTTAAAATTAAAAAAATCACACACAAACATACAAAGCAATCCAGACTGAGCAGCAGTCACCCAGACCTAGAGAGGCCCCTTTTTTTTTTCTTCTTTTTTTAATACTAAAGTTCCATTTGTAGCTAAAATTCTGGTATGAGACATCTTGGTCTCAACAGAGTAGAGAAACTCAATGCTCAACCAGAGCCTAAACCCAGCCAGGGCCTGAGCTCAGGTGTTGCTGTCACATCATATATCTCTGCTCTTCTCTGAAAAAACACACATCCAATGCCACCTAAAATACAGAGATGATCACTGCTTTGTTTTCTAGCAATACTGCAATAATGCCATCCACCCTTGTTTTTTCCAATTCAACATGGGAAATACTGGTCTGCTTCTCTCCTCCACCTGGAAGCATTTGAGCACTTTCTTCCCATACCTCTAGAAAATCGCCCCAGTGGGAGAGGGGGGTGAGAGCTGCTTCATTTGTGACACTTGTCAGGAACAACTGAACAGGCTTCTATCCTTCTAAAAAAGGGAAAGGAGTTGAACACAGGTCTCTTCATGTCCTGTATAATTATATTAACCCCTCACACAAGGAAAGCCGTGAGTATGGCCTTGTTTTCCACAGGAGGGTGAGGGAGTTGTGGGAGGAGGCAGATGCCCAGGCACCCTGCTGAGGCACCTAACCCAGACCCTTACACTGAGCACCAATGCCTGCACCAAGTTCAGGAGTCTGCACCTGAAAATGAAGCCCAAAACCATCATAAATGCCCAGGAAAATTAGAAGCTTTAGCTCCATCAAATATGAGACACCTGGGTGATTTTGGGTGTGCTGGTGCACCGGTAACACACTGCAGCAGCTGCTGTCCCAGGAGCTGTGCAGCTCCATGCATGCCCCAGTGTGCTCGGGCTAACTGGATAATGCCCCCTGTCCAGCAGACAACCTCTGATTCTGGGTTTATTTTATCCACACACAGTCAAAAACACACAAATCACATTTGCAAGTGTTGCCTTTGCACATTTTTCCACACCAAGATGGCATCTGTCCTTCAGGCAAGGCCTAAGGAGAACTGCTGGAATTGGCTCAAACTCACAACGGGCTCCGAGGTTCACAAGCACTATTATCCCTAATGCTCACTGCTTAAGTGTAAGCTTATTAACGCCAACTTCTGAGCGCTCAGTTGCAAGGTCTTTCACCTCTCGGTACTTATGACCTTTCTGAAAAAATTTAGTCTCAAGTAAAATTCCTTCAGGAACATACCAACACCGCTGCCCAGCACTAACAAACACTTACTTAGAGAGGATAACACAGGAAAAGTATGCGGGGCAGACCATATTAGCATGAGTTATACTCAGATTGCCAAGAACCACAACTATTGTGTGGACTTTCTTACCCTAAAATTTAACAGAGGTGTCTAAAGAAACAGCTTTTTTGGTTATGGTTTGTCCTCCAGAAGAATATATGGCACTGGAACCACACAGCTTGTGTCAGGAGAAACTTGCACAATTCCTGTAATCCATGAATAGCATTAAACACAATTCAATGCTCTACCAAGAGAGTTCACGTATCTCTGCTGCCTGCTTCCCTCAGTACACAAGCCCTCCTTTTCCAGCCCTTTCTCTCTGCACTTCAATTCACTCCTGAATATAGTTGCTTGCAAATATCTTATTTTAAGTGAGTCCCATTATGGGTATAGGGTGTTGATTTGATGAAGCTCTGTTGGTACGCAAAAAGCAGACCTTTAACCAATTCCATGGGATGTATTTTCCATTATAAATAAACTTAAATGCAGCGAGTGACTGTTTTACAGCTCAGCAATGCAAAATAATTGCAAGAGATTTTAGTTTTAATTTTAAGAACCACCTTATCAATAAGAACCCAAGGAATCCAACATGGAACCTTTCATCACCATTAGGTAACATCATTTCTGGAACAAGTTAAATCAATGAAAGAACACTGATGGTTCTGCTTTGGGGAGACAATGATATAACAACATCCCCAGGAGCAACTCAGGTATAAGATGATAAGCGTTACAATACTTCTTTAAAAAATTTAAAATGTAGCAAATAAGCTTTTAAAGAAAGAATGGATCACTTCCATTTCTGTTCATGTTTTACCAGTGCCTGTGCTTTGACAGCTAGCTTTTTTTAAGTATTCTGAAAGCATTTTACAAGTCTGAATAATTTAGGCTGTAGGCCAGGATTTAATTTCTTTAAATTCATCCTTTGAATTTTGCTTAAAGAGCCTAAGCAGGTAATGAGAAGTATATTCAAACGCTCCCCAAAATTTTAATGAAATCCAGACAATTAAGTGGTCAACAAATGTGTTCGTTTAAAAAAGAAGACAATGATGAATATAAATGAACATAATGATGAACATAAAGCTTAAATGGTTTAAAGAGAGATGATAACAAAGTACTACTTAAACTGAGAGTTGAGGAGAATTATTTAGGATTGTTTAAACCAGCATAATTCAAAACAACATGATTACATTTTCCATTGTAAAATACATGTTAAACTTCAGCACAGACTTTCAAACTACAAGATTAATAAAGACCGTGGAACTCAACAAATTAAATGAAATTGAAAACCCCAACTTTCCAGACACCCAGAAGTGCTAGGCTGAACAGCAACACAAGGTAACAACCAACTCTTTCCTAGTATAATTGCCAGAAACTATATAGAAATCCTCTGCATTGTCAGGAAGAAAATATACTCACTAATTTCCCAGATAACGGCTCACAGCTAAATTGGCTTTTAATTGTAAAGGGTAAGAACATTTCTGGCCTAAAGGAATCAGGTAGAGGCTCAATGAAATAATAATCAGACAGATATTTATTTGTTCATTCCTTAGCAGGAAATAAACACATAAGGAGCAAAATACTTCCTTGACAGGTGACACGACTTAGAAAACCAATCTAATCTTGTCAGCAAGACAAGAAAATGGAAATTAAAAAAATTCTACAAGGATTTATGCAAGGGTCTAAAACTTCAGGAAGAAATTTAAATTGGGAAGCATTTTTGAATGGTTATAAATAAAATGTAAAAATAAGGGGATAAATCTACATATGCAGATTTTCAGATGTCATTAAAAATTAATAAGCATCAAAATCACTTATATAACATTAAAATCTCCACCTTCATATTTCATCATCTAAATTTTATAATGGGATGCTGGGGAATACGCCAAAATCCCTGTTACTAGTGTATCAGAACAATTAACTGCTGTGATTCTTCTACCAAAAAATTACAACTGTGATATTTATAACACAGAGACTAAATATAAGTAAGCCTCCAAGCAAAAATACATTATTTAGATGATAAATGTCTTTCACTACTTTTTTTGTCATTTTTTCTAATGACAGTTGCCCTATTTTCAGAAACTTTATATCATTTAGCCTTAACGAGTCTTTTCCAGAGGGAGAAAGGCTATTAAATCCATTTTCCAATCATAACTAGTTGGAGAAAATTCTGGCTCCTCAAGTGAACATAATTCCTTGGTACATAAAGACTTTTTCTTTTAAAGCATTGGTATTTATGCTAGGAAAATGACCATACTTTCCCTCTGTGAGTAACAATTAAGCCAATGTTTCATTCCTATTGTGACACTACAGTCAATAAACTGGTGTGAAATTCTGAACAGCAAAAAAACTTTTATCTT
>VZTM01029774.1:28445-38673 GCA_013400555.1 Jacana jacana
GTTCACAAGTAGGTAGCGAAGAACTATGAGGTTTTTTGCACATTTTTTTCCTAGGTTTCTTCACTCGAGAGATAACTGCTGTTTTCTGGTGCTCTGGGCAATACTGGCTTGTATTTAGAAACTCCTCACCTGCTCTTGGCTATGGGTGGGTGAACAGAAGAAAATCTTAATGTATTTAGTGGCCAAAGTAAATCAATTCAGATATAGCATACACAGAGTCCTAAACTTTTAGACAAGATAAAGTGAAACAAACCAAATCAAACCATAGATCACTGAAAAAAAACATTTCATTCTTTCTAAAACTGAATATGGCTTTTTTCTTAAAAGTTACTTTAAAAGTCTTTAACCTTTTCTTCCGATGTCATTTTAAAGCAAAGCCCTGTAAGTTAATGTGAGGTTTCAGTGGATATTCTGTAGCAAGGTTTTTCTCAATCCATTCCCCTACTAGATGAGGACAGTGGGGGGTCATGCCAAACACAAGAGGCATATTTGATTTTAATGAAAAAAGCCAGCTGGATGGCTACAGAAAAAATCTCCTTTCTAGGAAACTGGTGAGGATAAGCACAAAGGCTTCTGGACTGTTTAACACTATTTTTGAGGTTATGTTCTGGATTTTCTGGGTTCATCCAGATACTTCCTTTTAAAAAAAATTAGGAAAAAAACACGAGAATTTTCACATGAGAAGATTCTAGGATGAATATGAAACACAGCTTTATGAGTGCTTTTACAGCTCATTGCCACATTTAATTTCAAAAGCAATTATAATGTTGCAATAAAACCGAGCGGACATAGTTAAGTATTTCACTAAAACACAATCATTAAGAAGAAAAACAGAATCAAGTGGAAGGTTTCTAAACGATAATTATATAGTCAGTCAAGTCTTAAATTTGAGCATTTCTATCTCCTCTTCAAATACAGGGACAGGATGACAGTACGTGAAGGAGATGGGTAATACGGGTTCCATCCTAAGTTATGACATTTCTGCAAAAAAGCAAAGTATGTTAAAGTCTCAGACCAGAGCGGACTTGCAGAAACTGCATGAACATTTGTATTCATGATATTTTGGAACTTGGACGAGTCTCAAGCAAGGTAGCAGTAGCCTCAAATGAACTGGAAACTGTGGGTTGTTTCTGAGGACAGTATTAAGATGACTGGCACCAGCTGCTGCATAGATCTAGGGGTGAGGGGGTGGAAGAGAACACTACTTTTATTCTGTAAATTCATTTAAAACACCAGTGCATATAATATCCCTTCTGTCAGCATAATAAATGTACTGTTCTGGGACACTCTGGTTCTATTTTGGTACTTAACTAATTAAATAGGTCACAAAAATCATTAAAAAAATTCTTAAAGCATGCAAATTTTTCTGTAAAAGATTATGCACATTTTCATTAAATCAAAGGTGGAAGCATGCTCACTCTTCCACAGGTAATATGAAATTATAATTTTTGTTACATTTGTTATACTGTAGAGCATAGCAGGAAAATGTATCTTCTTCATTACTACTTTTCAGATCATCATAAACTTACAGTTTTTTCAACTTTGCATCAATGTACTTGAGACACTGGTAGTGCAACTGCATAAAAAAACCTGTTCTGTATTCTAAGGAGATGATATCAAACCTTATCAACTTCCCATTTGGGCAGAACAGGTGATGATTCTTTTGTTAATAGGGCCCATAGTGGTTCAACCACTTCTGCGTGGCTATTTAGCCGTTCTTGGGAACAGTGTTATGTATAAGCTCAACCTTGAACCCCAAGCTAAAGAACAAATCTCCAGAGCAAATGAGCAGCTCATACTTAACATTCAAATTCTCCTTTTAATAATATCATCACTTAGCTGCAGTTCAAATGAAAAATATCAACTTCCTACATTTAGCTGAGCATACAATTTACGGATTTCTTTTGTTTTGCAGCTGTTGCAATAGGTTTTGTCTTATGAGATAAGCACATGAAATAATTAAACAAGAATGAGAATGACATCCTCAACTCTACTGAGTCGGGCCTTAAAAAAAACATGCACATTTCTAGAGCTGCAATTAGACTGTATTGATTGTCACATGGGAATTTTGGCAACCTCCTCAAGCTGATTTTAGACATCATTATGCTGCTTAATTCCAAATAGAAAGCTTTCCTATTTTCTGTATGCTTTCGGTAAAAAAGTCAATATCCTAGTTTGTGAGGAAAAACATGGATATTTTTTGTAGTTGAATTTTAACAGTACAACTGGTAGAATTCCTGTTTGGCTATTGTCAAAGATACAGACAGGTAGGTAAGTAGGTAGGTGGAAGGATGGATGTTGAAAGCAAAATCCTCTTTCTAGAAGAAATACACTCTAGCACAAATTTATCAATTGCATCTTTGGTCCAACCAGATCTAGGAGAGACCGCAGCATCCTACCCTGGAGTGCAATACTCTGCAGTGTATACTCAATACTCAGTAGCCTCCAGTGACAGGACGGGGGGCAATGTCTTCAAACTCAAGAAGGACAGATTTAGATTGGATATTAGGAATAGGTTCTTTACTCTGAGGGTGGTGGACCACTGGAACAAGTTACCAAGGGCGGTGGTTGAGGCCCCTCCCCTGGAGATACTCAAGGCGAGGCTCAACGATGCCCTGGGCAACCTGGTCTAGTTGGGGGTGTCCCTGCTGACTGCGGTGAGATCAGACTAGATGACCTTTGGAGGTCCCTTCCAGCCTGGACCATTCTATGATTACCCTGGAATTACATTTTTTTCCCCTGCTTCTTTTTACAACAGAAATACAGCTTTACGGAACGAATAGTTGAATCTTAGTATTGAGAAACTTGATGCTTCAGTCCACTAACAAAACACAAAACTTAAAATTTTACTGAATCTTACAAATACTGAACACATTAATATAACGCATCCCTTTTTTATTTCTAATTTGTATCCTATAATCTTAAATTCAATTATTGAAATTTACTAGTAGCATTTCCTAGAACCCCAAAAACAGAACCGGAAACAATCCTGAAGTTATATTTTTCCCCCCTGTGGATTATAGTATTTGATTCTATAAAGAAAAAAATATTAAAACTACTGGTCAATAACAATAAAATATAAAAAATCTAAAGTACTTATGTTTCAATACACCATCTCCCTGATTGTACCTTTATTTCCTATTGATATTTACAGCACTATAAACATCCTTAACACCACACAACCACCACTGAGTTTTCAGTGCTTCACTGGGAAAGATTTGACAGGAAATCACATTCTTGCTGATCACTGCTTACTTCCAAAGTAAAACCCTTGTACGTATTCAGATGTTGTAAAGGAAGTTTACATATACGTATGATCTTCCTCTCTAGGAATGACATGACATTTTGCTATCAAATTTAATGACATAGTTTGCCAGACTAATTACAGTTTAAGGTATCTCTTTTCTATTTGTGCCAGAATCTAATAGCAGGGTTTGGTTTTTTTACCCATCCTTGTATAGTTTCAGTGACTATGAATGCCTACAGAGAATCTAGCCCAATTGTTAGTGACTGATATCTGGACCAATTCCTCATAACAGTGGCTTCAGATCTGTTTTTCTTAATTTATAGCATTTAAACTACCTTTAATATGAGTTTTCAGAAAAAGGATCCTCTCCAAAAAGCAACATAAACATGCAATACTTCCTGGCATTTTCAAGTGTGACAGCTAAAAAGTGATTGCTGCCAGTGATACTTGTCCTGGAACTTCTCACAGACTCCTATTGCTCTTTAAGAAGTCAACAGGACTCCATGAAGGCTAGAAAACAACTTCTTCCTTTTACTTTTAGCAATTGCCTTTACCATCTATTCCAACTTTCACCTTGCCTAGCCTAATAAACAACCCTGTAGAAGTGGGATGGATTTCATAATCTTTAAATATGCAAAGCATTTAAGATCAACATTTTGCAGATATAAATTAATAAATTTTAAAATTTTAAAACCTGCTGGCAATCACAAAATTGAATGAATGGCATTGATCTTTTTAATATACTCTTTGGATATGTTTGTAGTAAAAGTTTATAGTCAATTCAAGATTCAGGTGGACTTTAATGAAGGCACCAACATTTATAATCCAGATAAACTGCTCCTTTCTCCTCAGTTTGCACTTAATATATCATCCCACTATAGAACAGTCTTTCTGTGAGTCTCTGCCACAGAATGATAGGATTGGAAAAGATACCATGAGGTCTTCTAGTCTACCACTCAGCCCTACAGCAGCAATAACTGTATACATGTATTTCCTGCCAGATATTCAACTCGTTCTTACAGATGGTTAATAGAGATTTCACAAGTGTAGTAGACAATTTGTTCCACTGCTTCATTATCCTTAGCATTTTACAGGTAGATGTTTTTTAGACCCTTTTAATATCGTCCCATAAACCTTTTCTTCTTTTCTTATTCAGTGAGGATATAAGAAAGAACTGGGTTTTTTTGCAGCAGCAGCCTTCTACATACTACAAGTGTGTCTCCATGGTCAGGATAAGGAAATCCAGTTTCTTCAAATCGCCTTTCATATTTTTTTAGGCCCATACTGATTTTATTGTTCTTCCTGAATTGCTCTACAATTGGTATTCTTTTCTTGAAACAAAGCACGTAATACCATACTAATCAACTAATACCTTAAAAACGGCAAATATTAGTCCATATACTGTGAAGATTTCACTTCTAAATATGCTTAAGCGCCTGTTTCTTTGCAGCAAGTTCCTGCTGTTTGATTAAAAGTGAGAAGTTGCAAATCTTGAAATATCTTTCACATCTCCACTGCATTCCAAACCCTATGTATAATCAAAATTCTCAAAAATAGCTAATTTAAACAAAGTGCAAAGGCTCCGGGAGTTGGCCATAGAAATCAGCAAAGATATGGAAAAATCAGGATTTGGGATCCAGTTTTGCCCCAGCTGAACAAGGGCACAAGCTGGCATTCCTGCATCTGTTCCTCCATTTCTTTCCCCGTGCAATGACCAAATTAATTCTTCCCCGTTCAACTGAGCCACGTTCCTCTTTCCTTCCTCACCACAGTCAGACATAATGTTCTCAGTTCTCCAAATTTGCACATTCTCTCCACACTCTCAATTTTACCCTCATTTTACCCTGCAGCTTATCCCCTTCACCCCAAGACACTTTTTTCCTTTTATTTTTAGCAATTGCCTTTACCGTCTATTCCAACTTTCACCTTGCCTAGCCTAATAAACAACCCTGTAGAAGTGGGATGGATTTCATAATCTTTAAACATGCAAAGCTTATTTTTCATTTCATGAGAATATCTCCACTAACGCTGAAAATGACGTTGACCACATTCAGTCAGGGCGTTAATTTGGACAACATGAAAATGCCATTATTATTGCAAAGGGAGTCACAATAGCATGAGTCTTCAAAAGCTTGGGGTTTTTACAATGCTATGCCTCTGGCTTTCTCTTCTCATATCAGATACACAACTAATTGTTCAAGACGATTTACAGTGGATTAAGTTTTCCCTCACCTGTTTAAATCCTCTCATCCACTGCGGTTGTAAACATTATTATTTAAGAAGCATTAAAAGATGTCAGTGAAAGTATTTTGGTTTAGACTTGATTCTATTATTTTTTCCATGGGAAAAAATAGAAAGGGAAAATGCAATTATTAGCAGAGGAAATTGAAAACATATATTTAACAAGTAGACATAGTGGGAAGAACTCAAACCAGACAGAGATGCATTATAGTGGGATGATTTCCACACAGTATTCATACTTCTTATTTTTGCACTAATACATATCAGGCTGCCAATTATTCTTAAACAGTAACACCATAGCATACCATATAGTCCAGAGAAATCTTTTTTAATCATGACATTGGCAAATATATATGGGAGGAGGTTGGGTTTTTTTTAAAAGAAATATGTATCCTTGATTGTTATTCCATTTCATTCTAGCATTTNGGGAAAAAAAAAAAAAAAAAGACCTTTTTCTTTTCACTCAGAACTTGGAATCAGGCAGTAAAAAGGAAATACCCAAAGCAGCAATTCATCCCTAAATTTATACTTCTAATTAGGTCTTGGGGTTTTATTTCAATGGTGCCATTATCTCCGTTCTTGTCTTGAAAACGTAATATTGCCTCTGTACTTTTCCAGAAGAATCACAACGTTCCTGTAGTCTCTATACACTTGCCTTAGCTGTTGCTGTAACGCTGAATTTTGGTGAAGTGAACTGGGAATTAGTACCGTTATACCAACTGTGGGGTCAGGCTCCACCATCCATTCTCATAATGAGCAATACATTTCATCTGCGAGTCTTGCTGGAGGTCCCACACAGCATTAACAAAAGCAAACTAATTTGGCCTGTTACTGTGAGCAGCTTCCCACACTCACCTGCTACACTAAAAATAGTTACTACCCAGGATCTCGCTATACCGTTCTCCCACATATGGAGGCCTGAAGTAGTAATAACTGCGTGCCATTTGCAGCAGCGACGAGAGTGCTCAATACAAACATCATCTACCTAGCGCATACATACCACGTCATATCATAGTCCACACATATACATTATACATATCTGTGGACACTTAGCAGCAATGGCACCCTTTAAGGTCTTGTATCTACCAGATTGTAAAAATAAATAAACAAGCACATAAATAAAATACAACCACTTTTGAATTTTAGGACTAAATGAGGAAGGCAAGAGAATACAAGCTTAGAAAGGAAGAGAAGATTTGGCTTTACATACATGGGTTTTGCTATTACTTTAAGAAAAGACAGGAAAACAACATGCCAAGCATAAACATAGTTAAGAAAAATATATACACACTCCTTACATCTGAAACATGAGAACTCCATCAGGTAATGACCCTGTTTTGAAAGCCCACTTTGACTTGTATACAACAGAGAACCAGGATGGACAGAAACACATACTCTACAAATAACTTCTGCAATGAATACGCTGTCTTAAGTGACAATTTGCAAAATAACTTACATGCAATAAGGTATGCGTGTATACAGGCAAACTAACAATGTCTAGCCCTTTGATTAGAAATCAATAAAAGATCTTTGTAGAGAAGATCTGCAGATTGTTTCTCCCGTTCTGTAAACAAACGATGACTCCTCAGCAATTTTTCAATTACTCACAACTATTTTAAAGCACCCTGAATAATCATCCTGAAAAAAAAAAAATACTTGATGACTGATAAATAAAACATGATAGAGAAGGCATACAATTTCATTACCATATTAACCTATGTATTGAACAATAAAAATAAGACTATCTTTACATTTTCAAGAGCACTTCAAACAAGTTGTTTCTAGGTGAAGAATCTCCTTTTTCATTTATTTCTACAATATTGCACTTACAGACAATTTGCAACATATTTCTAATAATTTTCACAGAAATTTGCCCATTCTGAAAAAAACACCTGAGAAGCAGTAACCTAACTGCTAATGAAGGTGCTGCCGCCGTGTAAGAACTGCTTCCAAAAAGAAGTTTGTGAAAAGAGACTGGTAAGAAAACTATTTAACTCCTTAGAACCACAGGCAACAATGTGTTTTATCGTTTTGCAAACTGCTAGGGATTGGGCTTTTTAATTGGAAGCTTGTATAATAAATCACTAACAACATATGACTTACACTGCAATAAAAATAGATTCCACTTTATACAGACTGGGGGATTTTGGTGGAAAATTATATTGAGGCTTCACAGTCTCTGAGCACCACTAGAAGATAAAGTTAATCAGGGACTACATTCACTATCTTTTTACTATAAATAGCAATTAAAATGTATCATGTGTTTCAGTTTCACACACACACCAAAAAGAAAAAAATCCCGCAAAATTAAGTCTGTTGCATATATCAAAGCCATTAGACTAAGCCCTTGGAGGAAACAAGCTCTTCCAGCTAGGAGCCTTTTCCTTCATACCCAGAGTCCACCGAACTGGGATGACGCTTGGGAGAAGAACTGCATCCATTTGACAGCTTTCATTCCTGTTCCGTTTGTTTCCAGGCAAGATGAGGATTGATCCCTAAAGCAGAAGTACTCTAAAGGTTCTGCTATATCACAGTGTTACCTCCCAGGTTAACAGCACTTAGTACTGACTCCTGGTCCTTAATCTCTGCCATGACTCCTGGTACAAGACTCCCACCATGCAAAAGCCATTTCATCCTTACCACACGCAGGGCTCTAGACATCAGCCAGGCTGAGACTGCCAGAGCACATACACACACTTTATTGCTTGTGGCAGAGAGAAAATGCTACCAGGACAGAGAAATTATGAAGACTGAAGGAGCTGTGACTTTGCCATCATTGTGGCTGGGAAGCAACGCTGCCTTGCTGACCTGCAGAGGCCGTCTCAGAAACAACAAGAGTAAGCAAGGACTGAGGAAGAGAATGTGCCACAATAAATATTACATGGACTACAGAAGCCTCCCTTCCCTACTCGAAGCAAACACAACAGCTGCTGAACTAGTTAGCTGTAGTAAACGGAGGTGGGAACTAGGCCACAAACTTGACGAGCAACAGCACTGACGGGGACCTGCAGCTCTGCAGACAGGTACGGCATCAGGGCAGGGCTCTGCCAGTCCGGGCCGCAGAAGGAAGCAGGGACAATTCTTCCCTCATAAGCACACATGAAACATTATCTTCTTTGGTCCTCTCAACCCTGAAGAACCAAAACATGAAGCCAGGCAGCACAAGACAATCCTGTAGGTTGTCCCTTCTGAAAGCTGACTCCTTTGACTCTCTGCACAGTGGCTGTCAATCAACCAGGGACAACACAGAGAGAACGAAGTGACTCCATCATGTAGGCTAGCAAGGTATGAGCAAGAGCAAGACTGCTCCCGACTGCAGATTACTGCACTGGTGTGAAATGCTACGGACTATGTCTCCCACGGAATCGGTGATCACTAATTACAGATGGAAAATGGGTTTACACTGAATTGTCTCTCCACGGAAAGGAACTGGGCAACCAGTCTGTCATTGAGAAAAGACACAATCTTCTTCTACTCCAGTGCCAGAAACTGCAAGAGCAGCAAGCATTAGGAATTAGGATTCACAAAAGGTATCCAAAGAGCAACAGGAAAAAACGTCCCCACCACAAGGAGAAAGGAGATGCCAGAGATAACCTCACACTGTATAACAACCTGCCACCTGATTGCACAATGGACAGATGTTGGGAACAGACCCTATGAAAACAGGCTTGGCACCAGTGCATCTCATCAACCTGCAACAGCTGAGACTTGTCTCTTTCAAGCCATGTCAACACCGTGAGGCTCGTGGTGCTTACAGAGAGGCATTTCAGGAACCAGCGAAGCCTCCACAGATCCGTGCAGTGTGTTCACAAGGATGTGTACTCACAGTCACTCATCTGTGCACATGAGACTTTCCCCTGCCTGAGGCAGACTAATTTTCAGTGCAAGGAAGGAACCTCCACTCACAGAGTCTTGGTAGGAGATCAATATCGACACCTACGCTTACACCTTGCGTGTGCCTGCAAAACCCATGTTTGGGAAAGACCTGGCAGGAAAGAGGGCCCTCACTGACCTAACAGCATAAAAAGTCGCCCATTAGCTGACCCCCTCCATAGTTGCTGGGCAAACAGCAAGCTGTGTATGGCAACAGCCATAGCGGAGCAATCACACTGTACTTAGAGGCAAGGGTGCACCGTGCACCCCCCTCAAGGCGACAATAACCCCCCCAGATTCCCGGCTCTAGGTCTGAGCAGAAGAAACTGCGACACCGCGACACGAAGCAGAGAGCGGGAGCCGGAGGGAGCCCCCACCGTGCAAGTGCCAGAGCTCAGCAGATTCCTCTGCGGTCTGCAAGCAGGGAGGGCTGGGGACCTGCGGTGGCAGAGCGAGCCCCACGGCTGGATCCCCACGGAACTGCCCACAGGTGCTCGCTCCCCAGCACTGCCCCACCGCCGGGGAGCAGGGGCAGCCTGAGAAAGGCGATTGTCGGAGGCCGGGGGATGCCGAGCGAGAGGGTACCGAGGGGAAGGAGCTGCCTGAAGCGGGGGGAGCTGGAGGGCTGGGTGCCTGCCCGGCGGGACACACGTAGACAGGCGCACAAACACACATCACTCCATCCCCGAGCGCCGTGGCGCCCAGACACCCCCGCCGCTGCATCGCCCGGCACCGGAGCGAGCCAACCTGTTTCCCCACGCACCCAGAAGCCGGCTCCGACGCCCTCCCCCCGCTCAGCGCAGGCGGGCAGAAAGGCGGCCCCTCGCCCCCTTCCCCGGCTGTCTCCCCCGCGGGGGCGCGTCGCAA
>VZTM01029774.1:43451-62976 GCA_013400555.1 Jacana jacana
TAATGCCAATGAAAACTGTCTGTGTCCAGAAACCCAAACCTAGAACTCCTGTAACACATTGAGACAATCTGTGTTGGTAAAGAGCACCAAATATTTGCTACTTCCTTACTTCTCTCCAAAATGGATCATCTATGAATTCTATGGTATTCTAAGATGGGCCTTTGCTTTTTGCTATTTACTAAGTTTAATATTAAAAAATACTATTTTTTAAAAAAATTCAATTGTTGAAGACTCGTTACTTAATAAAATAAAATAATACATAAAATTAATCAATACCTTAGTTTGCTAATTATTAAGATAGCTAACCTTTCTGGGTTATTTTTGAAGTGAAATTCCTTAGACATATCATCCATTTAATCACACTTTCTAAATAAAATATGTTGAATCAGGCCCTGATTAGTCACCGACCTAAATAATCCTCCAAAAAGGTTAAGCTATCTTAATTTAAAACCTGCAAAGAAGGCATAATATGCTGCTTCTTGCTCAGTTATCCTTAGAACGAACTCTAACTAAACATGCATCTTACAGATGTAAGAAAACATTTGTCTAGTGTGAGCTTCAAGTTGTTGGATCTTAGTACATCTCTTATTTCTAGACCACAAAGTCCTCTAACATTAGGAACATTTTCTTTTGACAGGTAGGTACTGTGTTAATATTTCCCTTCCTCTATAGAGCTTCTAATTCCTTACTGCAAGAAAAGACTTTGCACCATCATCATAGCTGCTCTGTTCTATTCAAATTTGTACAGGAACTCCACAATATTCCAAAATTTTCCTTAACATTGAAACATTCAGAAGCCAGACTATATGCCTTTGACCTCTGGATCATCCTGTTTTCCACATCATGGAACACGATCGTTCCCTTAAGCATTGCATCACAAGGAGAGCTCCTAACAAGGGCATCTACAGAGTCAGATCAGGGTTACTGGGAAAAATGGATAAGGATGGCTGTGGAGGATTTGTTTGTAATATTTCGAGTTTGTAAATACGTACTAAAGTAAATATTATGAAGTGCATGTAGCCATGTCACCTTTTCAATTCTAAACATATCCTTTGTCTGTCACTTGCCTTAGACTATAAGCACTTCAGCAGGGGGTCTACCAGCCTCTATAACAGATCACAACAATCACAGGGCTTTACCATGATGGAGCAAAAGGCACAAAACTTCAGCCAATAGCTATTCTATAGGTACTTATATACCATTTCATAAAAAGAACTATGCTTTGAGATGTGTGCAGTTTATGAACAGTAGTATTTTACACATAGACCAAGGACACATAGACCATGGCTTCAAACTGTATCTGTGTTAATCCCAGAACCAGAATCACTAAGGCAAGAGAACTAGACTCATCTGCACCCAACCCACATGGATCCTTGAAGCAGTGCAGAGTCAGGCCTGAGCTGTTTGGACAGGGTTTTTACACAGAGTTTTGGCTTTGTCTCAGCTGGCTAAAAGGTTACAATTGCATATGAAAGGAATACCAGAACAGTACTTAGCTAAAGTGGTGTCATAGTCATCACCTCTTCATGGCGTCTCAAGTATGGGCTCTCCTTACCCTTCCTAAAATATACTTCTAGCATGATTTGCTTCATTTAATTGACCATGTTCTCAGGCCAGGATCTCCACTACTTTCTCCAAAATCAGATTAACATGGAATTAGCAATGAGAGTCACACCAAAAGAATACTTAATATCTTCTGTACCCAAGAGTAAACTCGGTATTTTCACAATTTCAGCATAAAAGTTACCCAAACTGACTCTCGCGGTTGAGATCCAGTTCTCAAAAATTCATCAGATATTCAGAGCTTTCTTAGCTACAAAACTAAACAAAACAACTGCATACACATTTTTAAAGAGTCCCTATAGTAGAAATGGTTCAAATCTACTTAATTCAGTCATTTATGTCTCTCTTCTGCTCTCACTACCTTAATAATTCAAAAATAAAACGCATTCACAAGGCTGCCAGCAGTTTTTAGCAGCTGAGTGAACAATTTCACACAATATTCAAAACTGGACAACGAGAGGTATAGAGTTAGTGCAAATTAATCTGAAAAATGTTCCTTTATTAAAGAGAAACCTTTAAAAGATGGTTTATTTGCAACCTTTTACTGGTATTTGTATTTCAAGTAAAAGCACAAATTAATTTCCTAGTGTCAGGAACAAGAAAATGATGTAAGAAAATGTTTCTGTAGGATGTACTTGTGTTGATATAAACCCAGGCAAGTCTACCAATACCAACCAAAAGATGCAGTCTAGACTCTGTGGAGCCCATGGCAATTCCCCTATCAACTTTTGTGGCAGTAAGATCTCCCCTCAACATTTTTCTCTTTTTAAGTTTGTACCAATTACAATTTTTCTGTCACATTAAAAGGAATCCATATGCTAAGTGCTTCTGTACAAAAAACAATTAAAGCCTGAATAATTTTTGTTTCCTTGGAACGTTGATGAACAAACTAAACCCTTGTTTAATCAAAACACTGATGGCCTGAAGCTTTTGTAAGATGGCCACATATTCAGGAAGGTCATATTCAGGAAGACCATGTATTCAGGAAGGAATACTTTTTCACTCAGGTGTAGAAGATTAGGTTGAAATTCACAAAACTTGTATTTTATTTCTGATTATACCACTGATGAGCTTAGAACCTTATGTACTAACATGGTATTTTCCCAAATTATTAAGTAACTTGGCAATGTACAGCAAAGAGAGTCAGACTGTCAGACACTGAACAGTCCCCATCAGAGAGGCGGAAATATTGTTGGATGAAAGAAAAATCCATTTTTCTCATTACAGCTTGGGTAAGAAGCATTATCCCAACTGCTGAGATTTTCAACCTTGTCTTGATTTGCAGGCAACTCAGGGGATTGTTTGCAAGATCACTCTGGCTAAATCAATTACTCCTGGCAGAAAAAGCACCCACCTCCTCCTCAAATTTTCAGAATACAAAGTTCATTCAACACAGGTGAAATATAAAGAACGGAAAAAACCAAACATGTCTTAAGCCATTTCTTAAATAAAATTTTGAAAACATCCTACTAAAGTTTCAAATATTGCAATAAAAATCATAGAATCATAGAATCATTTAGGTTGGAAGAGACCCCTGGGATCATCAAGTCCAACCATCAGCCCTACTCTACAAGTTCTCCCCTACACCAGATCCTTCAACACCACATCTAATCTACTGTTAAAAACAGTCAGGGAGGGTGACTCCACCACCTCCCTGGGCAGCTGATTCCACTGACTGACCACGCTCTCCGTGAAAAATTTTTTCCTAATGTCCAGCCTAACCCTACCCTGCTGCAGCTTGCAGCCATTCCCTCTTGTCCTGTCGCTCATTGCCCGTGAGAAGAGACCAGCACCAATCTCTCTACAGTGCCCTTTCAAGCAGTTGTAGAGAGTGATGAGGTCTCCCCTCAGCCTCCCTTTCCTCAAACTAAACAACCCCAACTCCCTCAATCGATCCTCATAAGCCTTATTCTCCAGGCCTCTCACCAGCTTCGTTGCCCTCCTCTGTACTCGCTCCAGCACCTCGATATCTCTCTTGTGCTGAGGTGCCCAGAACTGGACACAATACTCAAGGTGCGGTCTCACCAGTGCTGAGTACAGAGGGACAATCACCTCCCTACTTCTGCTGGTCACACTATTTTTTATGCAAGCCAGGATGCCATTGGCCTTCTTGGCCACCTGGGCACAAAATCCCACTCTATGTTGTGTACAACACTGAAGTTCCTCAAACCAGTGCTACAGGTAATTTATGGAGTTGGCAATCTAGCTCCTTTCTCTACCCATCACCTTTGGTGGGATCCTGAGCCTGGTATCATGGAGTTCTTTCAGCAGACGCAGTTACTTTCACCTCCTCTGGGAGCATACTCTGAGATACCAAATAAAAATGAATGAATGCAACTCTTACCGTATTTTCTAATCACGTGTTCCTTCCAGCCTCAGCAGCCTTCTTGCCATACACAAGGTTTTCACAACAAATAGTTTCAAAATCCTACAACATGAGAAGTGTTCATTGTAAGCATGTTTTACTAGTTTCCTAATTTCTAGCTCTTCACAAAAACTCTATCCTCATAAAACACATCATTGAGAAAGATGACAGTGTTGGCTTTAAAACTGCTTCCTATGTTTCAAAATACCAGTTCATCAACTTTGTTTCTCTAACTGGTACATACAGAAAAAATATTTGCTCTGCCTCAACTTTCTTGCTAGCAAAATAATAATAGTGACCTACTAGTCAAACAAAAATACATGCCTCTCTTTTTTACGTGCTACATTTCCAGAAAAATATATCTTACCTGAAATCCAGAATCCGAGATCCTGACTGGCTGTGATTTCACAAGACGGTATAAACCAGCACAACTCCAGTACAGTCAATGTCAGATGAAAGTGTGTTCCTTACTGAAGTAGCCACCTCCAATCAAAAATAGGGATTTGAAAAAATTGCCACTGACTTGTGATTGCTGTCTTTCACACGTAGTACAGAAGTAACTACAAAGTAGTAACTCTTCTCTTTACAGGTAAATACTTTTCCCTTGAGATTTTCCGTTCTCCAAAGAGAACAAATTCAGTCATGTTTCCCAACAGGCAAGTAATTAGGACATAGAAAGTGAGACCTTTACTACTCTCACTGAAGTCAATGATAACAATTCCTTGGTTTTGTAAGAATTGCACCAGATTACATTTCCCTTAGGAAGGCTACATATTCTGTGGTAGAGCCCTGTTTCATTATGTTTGGTAATAGCATAAAAATATTGTGAGGATCCCAATAGACAACTGGTAGTGACATATATTCTGTAAACTGCAACAGTACTGCAAAGCATTTGTCCTACAGCTCAGAACTAAACTAAGCATGTTGGGCCTATCTGAGATGAAATGTCTGTCTGGAAAGGTACCGACAAGAAAGCTGAAGCGGGACTTCTTGCAAGGCCATGTAGTGACAGGATGAGGGGCAATGGCTTCAAACTGGAAGACAGTCGATTTAGATTAGATATTAGGAAGAAATTTTTCACTATGAGGGTGGTGAGGCACTGGAACCATTTGCACGGGGAAGTTGTTGAGACTAAGCTGGATGGGGCTTTGAGCACCTAGGTCTAGTGGGAGGGGGGTTGGAACTTGATTATATTTAAAGTCCCATCCAACCTAAACAATTCTATGATACAACTCTATTTGTAGGCAAGGGGAGGGCAAGCACTGTCATCCACCTTGACATTAGCAAGGCTTTCAATGCAGTCCCTCATAGCATTCTTGCAGAGAAACTGGGGAGGTATGATGAACTGCATGGATGAAACACAAAGTCAGTGAGAGGCTGAATGGTCCTTATGGCCTGGAGGCTAGCAGTCAGTGGTTCAAAATCTAACTGCAACCAGTTGCAAGTGGTGCCCATCTCCAGTCAGCCAATTTTGGGGCTCATCCTGTCTAATGCCTCAAGTGTTTAACACTGATGACCGAGATGATGGGACAAAATGAGTCCATGAGCCCCCCTGAAGCCCATGGAGTACCATGGAGTGGCACCCCACTGGGTCAAGTTGTTGATACACTGGAGCAGCCATTCAAGGAGACCTCAGAAAAATGGGAGCAGATTGACAGAAACCTCGTGAAGTTTAACAAGAAGTGCAGAGTCCCATACCTAGAAAGGGCCAACTTTCTGAGCTGAATTAGCAAGGTCAGAGCCAGCAGATACAGGGATGCCATTATCCTCCTCTGCTCAGCACTCACAAAACCACATCTGAAATAACAAGTATCTGGTTTGGGTCCTCCAGTAGCCATAGAAGTCTTTTCAAATTATATACTTTGAGAGTTGATATCCTAAATTTCTATGATCAATCTAGACTTATTTTATAATTTGTAGAGGAAGAAAAGGCATTTCTCAGCTATAATTCATCTCATCTTAAGGTAAATATTTAAGGTGAAACATGATCTAAGAGTACCTGTTTCTCTCCAATGCCTTCAAAAGGATTTCATGGAAATGGCTCAGATACCAATAGCCGTAATTGACACATCTAACACTGTCATAGCAGCCCTCAAGGTGCCTTGCATTACACATGGAAATGACAGACCATTTACAGAGTAAATATCAGCACAAAGTCTTTTATCCAATTTTGACTGAAGTTAAACACACCAACCACAGAACTGAGCTCAAAACTTTTGCTTGGGCAAAGAAGCGAAAATTAAGTTCAAAGACAATTACACTTTCCTCCTCAAGATGAAAAAATGTAAAATTAAAATTCCAGATATAAAGCAAAACATGAGAAATTCTAATATGTTGGTATTACAGGGATTATTTTGTAACATTAAATGCATAGATAAGATGATTTGTAAAAACTCTTACCAGAGCAGTAGAGAACTGGTAAGAGTTCTCAGAAAATCTTATCTGCATGTCTATGGATCTCTAAGACAGTGAGTGTGAGGTTTCTGTATCTCGTCTATTTATAGGGTCTTTAAGCCCATTAAGAGATTAAAAAAAAGACACACAAGCCATTTAGTACATGTAATCTCTTTGCCATTTCTGCATTATTGGTAGGTTTGTAAGTGTAAGGACACAGATGTAAACCCACTCCCTAGCCATTGTGTTACACCCAGCAATGCCTGTACTAGCACTCTGCTATGAGGAATTGTTGCCTGTTCCAAAAAAACAGCTAACACATTGACACAGGTAAAATATGTTACTGTGTGCTGGCTGGACCAGAAGCTGCCAAAGCTTCCAGAATTCCTGTAATACTCTCACTGCGCACATGAAAACATATCAGAGTGAAAGTGTGAGGTTATTAGGATCACCTGAAGCTTCCATCAAGCATAAATATCACACTGAACGGCACTGCTGGAAATGTAGCCAGGGCACTGATGTGTAATTTGACATTGCCATCAGGTTGCATGTCTTGAAACAGTGATGGACTGATTTTAATCAGAATTATGTCATAAGGTGTGCTCAACATCTTGAACAACTTAGACACCAATATCTAAACTGTCTAAAGGACCAATGACTGCTTCTCATCTCCTATGGTTGCCACTCTGACATAAGCATATCAAAACAAACCCATTGTACTGTTCCTCCTCCAGTGCCCTGGTTGCCCAAAGAGGAAACTATGACATGGGGAAGCCATGGTGTGCTGCCACTGAGACAAGTGGGCTACCAAGAGCTCAAGGCTTGTCCCAGGTACCCCAGGAAGCTTCAAAACAGAGAGGCTAGAAAGCGCATAGAAGCCAAATTTTCTCATGAGAACAAATCGCTCTGCCCTATGCCTAGAACCAGTGGTCACCAGGATAATGCTAGAGGTCTCAGCTACAAGAAATTCCCATCTCAAATGTCTGGCACCATACCTGTACCTTTTTTGTAAAAGCTACATTTTGCTTGAATTTTGCTGCCTCTTGCTAGATTTGATGGAAAGATTACAAATTCAGAAGCACACCCATTTTTTCCTACCATACTGAGAGATGTGCTTCCTCTCTCTACAGATTTGTGTTTCTCTCACATCCGCAGGCTAAGCTACAACTACATAACTCAAATATGTTAAATCACTTGAATTGTTAGGGTTGGCCAGAGGTTAACTCGTTTTGGGGGAAAGAGCACATTTTTGCATGTCGATGCTCCCAGTATTGGAGATAATTTATATTTTATTATATTACTTGATGTTATTTTCAGAGAATATAACTATATTCCTATTGTTGCAGCATAAACATCCATATTGGAGGCTAAAATACTAAGATGCAGGCAGCAGAACTGTGGTAGCACCAAAACACAGCAAGTTTGTTTAATAGCTGTCCACCTCTGGGGAAACTGGAAGTCTTAACTTTCATTTGCCCAGTAACAGCTATGACAGCTTAACAGACATGCTGAGCATAACTGAGGAGCACTTCCCATTATGATCTTCCGGGATGGCTTATGTTTTCAAATCATTCAAAAAGAGCAAACAAAATGATTNAAAGGGAGTTTAACAAATTTGGCAGGGAAACTTTACCATCTCCCCACGCCTAGAAGAACTGTAAAGATGTGATTATATATAATCATTAATATTGTATTTAATACTAAATTTTTATTTAAAAAAATAAACAGATCTTCCAATAAGGAAAAAGGAAAAAAAGCCTGTATCTTAAAGAGAACTCAAGTCCGAGATATCCTTGTGAGTAATATTGTCACGAGTTCTGCCATTTCTTTTTAGCTCATGAACAAGCCCCCCGGTGAGAGGAGTACATTTTCACCTTAGCTGATTGCTGCTGTTTGTCCAAATCACAAGGCTACCATCAATCAGAAGAGAGTATGATTTAATGCCTCGAGGTAGTAAAAAACAATTTAACGGAAGACATTTTTCTCTTCCTTGTGAAACATCCGTAATAAATTACCCATTTTCCAGGCAGAACTATTCAGAAATGACAAAGTATCACCAAGCTGAGTTCTGGATGAAAAAAAAAAAACATTCACAATGTGGAACAGTAAATACCTGTTTGGGGATATTTAATAGAGGGAAGGTAAAATAGAGTCTCCAACTATTAATGAATTTGCAGAATTCGCTGTCAGGAAAGAAAGAATTCAGTATCCAACTGCAGAACCTCTGAGACACAAGGGATACTGCCACCATCTATGGTCATTTAAAGCAATCATGATTACATCACAAGTACAGCTTTCCAAATCTGCAAAACATTTTTTGCACAGCTTTTGGTCATTGTGCAAAGCCACAAGCCTTAGAGTATAGAGCCTTAGAGTCATGAAAAAGCAGTTCCATATTTACCTGAAACTCCATGTATTAGTGAATTATCAGAAGCGTGACACGCAGAGCTACAAGAATACACCAGTCATGTAACCACAGATGGAGGCCTGACGAGTTCATCAGAACACTTGACATAAGGGTCCCTGCAGTAATTCTCATCTGCCACCGTAGAACAAGTAAACATCAAAAATATTCCCAATTTTGAATAGGAACTTGATAACCATTGTGCAACAGGAACATAGGAATGAGGTTTTCAATCATATATAACTGATCTGAAAATTTTATCTGGAGACTAGCATTAAAATAGAAACCTTGCCTGGCATCCCTCTAGGACCCAGACCCCCTGTTTAATGGGGACCATACAGCCAAGATTGAATTTATTTGTTTATTTATATAGCGCTCTCTTTCATTGCAACAAAAACATACTGTCTTTCTGGTGTATGAATGCAAGCCATCAAGTTATTAACTATTCTTCTTCCATGGCACTCTTATGGGATGTTTTCAACAGAAAATATATTGATACTGGTTATGCTTATGATACTTGCTTGCTACTGGCCGGACACTGCAAAAGAGGTAGTCAGCTTGCAGAAGGCCCTTTCCATACTGCTGAAAAGGTTCAGAGATGGGAAAAGGAAAAGAGCATGTCTTACTGTAATTCCAGTCTCACCTTCCCATATCTCAAATACAGAGCCAGCGGAGAAATTAATGCAAACCACAGAGCTGAAAGACCCTGTGGTCAATTAAGGCTTATTTACCCTTCTCTGACAAAAGTCAGCTCAGGACACAGTAGCCTTTTATAATTACAATTCCACTTTAAGCTGTGTTTGGACATAAAGTTAAGGTTTTTCCCCCTCTAAGTGCAGGTAGACCATTATGTAAACTGCTAACTCTTCCAAGTGATGCCAGACCATGTCCAGCTGGCTCAGTTTCACTTAACTGGAAGAAGTTCTTACCAGTCTCAAAGTGGTGTGAAGACGTGAGGCAGTGCCACAGTGCACAGATGAAAGGTGACAAAAAGTAATGCTTGCCACTAAACTGCCCCCCGCCCACTTAAAACCCGTCTGTACCTACCAACCATCTGCCAGCTGTGAAGAGAAATAAGGTACTACTGCAATTAGTAATGCACAATCTGATTCATGCACTCATCCTAGATAAATAGGACATGCCATTTGTATACACAATTCAATGCTTGAGGTAAATTTGGTCAAGTAAGAAAAACAGAAAGATGCTGATATTAGCATGTCATTCACTCTCCAGAAAGCATTAAAAGTCAGAACAGATTTCAGGGAAACTAGGAAATTTATTAAGTCCACCAAGATTAAATAAATTCCAATGGCTGCAGTGTCATAGAAGATTGAAAATAAGCAAGGAGAGGAATGGAAGTGATTTTTATATTAGCTTATGCTTGCTTCTTTGAAACGGGACAACCACACTATGTAAGAAATTGGTGGTTTTCCAGAGTATCACTTTTAAGCACATACTACAGCCACATCTCCAGCATTTCAGGTCAGAGCTGGGAGTACAGTCTAGTCCTTGGCACAACAAACAAGAGCAATGTACCAAATCTAGCCTAGACTTGAGCTCCAGTAAAAATCGCTAAACACAAAGTGCAGCTGCTGAATGTCAAGTCCCAGGTGTTTTGTTCAAGTAAAACACAGATGACCTTGAACTCTTCTGAAATCTGAATGTGACATTCAGGTCATGAAATAGCCACAAAAAACAGCATTCCTACAATAAAAGCAGACACGACAGAGCCATTTTTTCAGAGGAAGACTGAGATAGAATCATAGAATTGTCTAGGTTGGAAGAGACCTTTAAGATCATCTAGTACAACCATCAACCTAATTCTGACAAAAAATACAACCCATCACTAAACCATGTCACTGAGCACTATGTCAACCCATCTTTTGAACACCTCCAGGGATGGTGCCTTAACCCCTTCCCTGGGCAGCCCATTCCAATGCTTGATAACCTTTGCAGTGTAAAAATGTTTCCTGATATCCAATCTGAGTCTCTCCTGGTGCAACTTGAGGCCATTTCCTCTTGTCCTATGGCCTGTGACTTGGGAGAAAAGACTGACCCCCTCCTCTCTACAACCTCCTTTCAGGTAACTGTAGAGAGCGAGAAGGTCTCCCCTTAGCCTCCTTCTCTCCAGGCTGAACAACCCCAGCTCCCTCAGACTCTCCTCATAAGTCTTACTCTCCAGACCCCTCACCAACTTCATTGCGCTTTTCCAAGCACACTCCAGCACCTCAATGTCTTTCTTGTGGTAAGGGGCCCAAAATGGAACACAAGACTCGAGATGGGACCTCACCAGAGCCAAGAAGAAGGGGACCATCACCTCCAAGTCCTACTTTCCACACTGTTCCTGATACAGACCAGGATGCTGTTGGCCTTTTTGGCCACCTGGGCACACTGCTGGCTCATGTTCAGCTGACAGTTGACCAACACCCCCAGGTCCTTTTCTGCCAGGCAGCTCTCCATCCACTCTTCCCCACACCTGTAGCACTGCATGGGTTTGTGACCCATTTGATCCTTTGGTCAAACTACCTTTTGAGTAAGTAGGAGATGGGCCTCAACTAACTTTGAAATTTTTGAACAAAATTTCATCAGAACAATGGGGTATTACAAAATGTGAATTATTGCCCATAAATAAGTTTTAGAAACAAAATCAAGGTTGTTCAATAACACTTATGGCACCAGACATTTCCCTACAGCTCCTCTGAGCTAAACAAACCCAGAAATTTGTTTTAAGTTTATGTTGATGCAGGACTTTCAGAATAATTACTTGCTTTTAGTACACTGAACCTGTTTGGCTAAGATTTTAAGTCAATTAATTAAAAAAACACAACAACAACAAAAATACAAAACAAAACAATATCATGGTCAGAATTCTCCAATGGTTTCAGAAGCAAAACTTGAGATAAATTCCTCCTCAAAAATAACTGGAGAGGCAACATGTCAAAGATGTGTAATGCCTGTTACAGGTCTGCATCTATAAAATCTCTCTTCCCAGCCATACAAAAACCCTCACATATGTTATCTAGTAGTTTGCATCCTCCTGAGTTAAAGACCCTATTTTGAATACCTTGTGTTGTCAGTGACATGGGCTTTAGTGCCACTCAGTGTTCAAATGACACAACTGCAGGGAGCTGCTGTACCAGAGCACCCAAGTATTGTGATCTGCAGTGGAATGATGCTTTATTAGTTCATAGAAAATAGTCACATTTTAGAAGAGAGGAAGATGTTGGTTCCTCAATTCTTTTCATTTTCAGCCTCAATAATTCTGTTTTGGAAAAGTCACAGGGGGGTTTCAGAGGAACTGTATATTCAGCATAAAATGATACATGAACTAGTAAACTCATGGCCATAAGAAATATAAAAGTCAACAGCAGAGAGGAAGGGACAGTGAAAGAAGTGTACAGGGCATAGGAGGTGAGAAAAAACTAAGAGAGCAAGAAAAGACATTCAGCAAATATGTGCAAGTGAGAGAAGGACAAAGTGAACACAAAGAGACAAGAGAACAGGCACAAGCTCTTAGGAAAAGCCAGGTAGGTCATCACTGTCTTTTGGCTCACCTGGGGAAAACTTCATCTGCACCAAAATGCAAATCTTGAATTCAGAGACATTACAGACTAAGGGATGAGAAGCAAACCCATATATACTATATTTGTTTATTCTCTCTCTTTCTCCTTTCCTGTTCCTATTAGTTATTTTTGTTATTCTTGGAGTGGGTGTTTTGTTTATTTTAACATAAAAAAGCCCTCAGAGAATACACTTTTGAAACACCTTGCCAAAATAAGGGTTCTGCTCTCACCATCCTCTGTGAGTGAAAAGCAAACAAACAACTCACAAAGAGGGGGAAGGGGGGAGGGAGGGGATGTGTTATCAGTTCTACCGACAGTAATTCCCATGAAAAGAAGTATCTTCTAAGAACTTTCCATAATATGAATAGGAGTTACAGCTAGACCAAGCAAGATATCCTCCCGGGCCAATAAATATCAGAAAATTAAAAGACAAAACAAAACCATAAATGGAAACAAAAATTGAGTAGGAGATACTGCTTATTCTGAAAGAAAAATTTACTTGCCCAACCAGAATAAGGTGAAGCTAAGAAATATACTGAGAATTAAGCAAGCCAAGAAGATCATCAAATACCAGAATCAGAGACCACATTTTGCACGGGGGTGCTAGGAGTGTCCATAGTTGGCCACTGCTGCTCCCTGTCCTGCCAGCCCCACCGGACCTACACAAACACCAGCGCTGATGAACACAGAAACACCAAAGGGCTGTAATGTGAAAACTGTGATTTACAATACATCAAGACATCGTTATCACACACAACAACTAGCACACGGCATTGCAATAAAGACATTCCCTTCAGCAGATAAGCCGTAAAGAAATTACCAGCCTCAGAAACACAGAAGAGCAGAGAGCCTCCCTCGGCTGGCCTGAGGACAATACATATCTACCAGAGGAGATGGGTTGCCGCAGTACGGCATCACAAAAGGGTGCTGAAGGAACACAAACTGTTTGGGGCTTGTATTCTCTTTTCTGCTTGAATTTATGTAAAATCCCTAATGAATAGAAGTTAATTAGCTACACTTAAGACTGATACACAACTACAGCCACAGGGAATAAACAGGTTCACCAGCTGCTGCATTACTCCAACTACACTGCAAATTGCTGCATGCTATTAACATGCTTTCCTGGCTTCAATAAAGAAAATCTTATTGAAATCAGTAGCACACATTTCCTATTTCAGTGAGACATTGCAAAATTAAAATGATATGTAGTAAAAACAATATGTGTAAGCCACCTGCTTACTGTATGATAGAATAGATTGGCATAGAATGACAGCTGCTGCACAGCCAACATTTCAGATACTGTACTACCTTGCCAACTGGACTTAAATTCACACATGATTTCCTTGACTAGCACTGAATGAATTTTTGCTGCTATAAATATGCATTGGCAATTGTGATGAATCATCCTGGATACTAAGGGTCACTGTTAATTCAAATACATCAAGAACTGTATCCAGTGCAAAAAGTCACCAGAGCAAATATTGGTGAGTCAGGACTGTTCTGAAGACCTACACGTAAAGAACATACCTTGATTGAAGATAAAAGGTTACCGATAATGAAGACAGACCCTGCAGAGCTTGCTGGGTGCTCATAGCACAAAAATGCTAGATGTTAAAACCAAAGAATTAATTAATCATCGCATGCCTGCTCACGCTAGCATGGAGTCTGTGAGCGCTACCATGACCTTAAGCCTTATTGAGGCACTGAGAGCCAGATTCAGCCTAAACCCTACTATGTTCTTGACCTATCCAAGGCCTATTCTACATCTGCATTTAGTTTTGAGCAGACAAGGCAGGTCACAGCTCTAGCCCTTAGATGGGCTTTCTGAACCCCTCTTCAGTCTCATGTAGTTCTCAGCACTTCTGTCACAGGGGTTTAGTGAAAGGCAGGCTATTTGGTATTGCTTCTAATTTCCATTGATTTCAATTAGAGACATGTGTCGAATTATGTTTGCAGATTTGGTTTTGCTGTTTTTATATTGAGAGGGGATGCCTAGAAACCGTAAATGTTTCTTTTAATCTAACTTTCCATGCGAATACCTTATGTCTAAAGGCAGTGCTGACAGGAGCTCTAACCAGGAACCACTACTTTAGATTTCCCTGATGATAAAATATTATTTGCATATGTAATAATAAATAGTCTGGGTCTGCAACAGTAAATACTTTTATAAAGATAACTATGATTTACAGTTATTCAAGAAGCAACAATACTGTAGTGTGCATAAAAGGGCAGGTTTGGGGTAAAATCAGTAATCTATTTTAACCAATTCAAATGCCAATATCCCATCTGCTAAGTCTCTTTATTTTATATCAGTCTGCCATTTTCTCTTAGTGGTAGCATCAATAAACATTGTTGGTAATCATCTGCTTGTGCTCTAATGTGGCATATTCAGTTTCATTGAACAAAGCCAGGCTGAAGATCCCTGAAGAAAAAAAAAAATGTGGCTTGTTTAGCTGTGATTCAGACCCATGTCTCTGATTTAAGAATGACTCAAAGTTGCATCATCACCAAACCTGAACACAAATAGTGTTTATCATACACAAAGCTAAATGCTAATAGCAGCTATGTTTTATTTCTTCCAAAGAAATTTTCAATTACATGGGGTTTTTTATCATTTTGCCAAGTACAGAGGTATATTTCAAAAAAGCCATCAATTTGAGGAGTTCACTAAAACCAGTATTTGTATCTGATAGTGTATAGCAGAATTCCAGCTGAAGAATAACACTAAGATTTAAGAAAGGCTTTGTTTTGCTTTCTCTCCTTTCAGATAGATTTGGAATTCACAGACATGAAAGGCTGGATAACAAAGCCTAGGTTCAGGCTTCCCTTCACCAGCATTTACCATAAAATCCTCAAATACATCTAGCACATTCACAGTCTGCAGCCAGATACAACCTGAAGCACTAATTCAAAGGCAGATTATGCTTCTCTGGCATTGTAAAACTACAGTCACAATAATTTTATTAAACAGAGCCACTCATAGTTAAAACAGGCCTGATGATCAGTGGTGGAGGGAGTTATAATAGGCCAACCACTCTGAAAAACTAGGAGATGATAAGCCCTGGCTTGCACAGTAACTTCAAGGCCTCACAGTTTTTGGGTTCCTGTCAGACTTCTTGGGCTTCTGAAAGAAGCAAGGCAAGATGAAATTTGTATCCTTCAGACTTTAGAGGGGTATCAGTAAGACAGGAAGGATCTGAAACTGTCCAGTTGTGAGATGACCCTGATACACAGGCTACTAAAAATGTGGAAGCTGGAATACCAGGCTGGCAAGAAACCCTCTGGGAACCAGCTATGTTACTTGACTTTTCTTGCTTCTTCAAACAATCTCCATTAAAAAGGCCATTTTCAAAAAATCTGCATTCTGTGATGTGAAAATGTTCCATTACACATTATTGTCAATTCAGGCATCATGTCTCATGGGCCACCAGTCCCTGAACAACCCCATGTTCCTGCAGGTCCTCTACATGAAGATATGGAGAATGTGGAGCTCAGCATGACTGAGGACCAGGAGCTCCAGGGTGGCTGGAGCAGGCTGTGATCTGCCTGCTCACAAGGTTGAATTAGGCTAGTTCTGCCACTACGATATACCTTTTAAAAGGTAAGATTCTCATGCTAATATTGCCTCCTGCCCTAGCATCGTAATGGAAACAGTTGTGCTTCATGTTTGACACCAGATGTAAAATCACACATTTGTTGTTTCTATACTTGACGTACAGATCTTGAGTTTGGGGAGGAAATATTACCTTCTGCTAACAGGGATCAGAAACATCTTTTGGGAGGTGGCATGTAAAACCATGTCCTCAGAAAAGAAATTTAGCTTTTAGAGAAAATGCTGATGTTACTAGCACTGCTCTCCCAAGTGGCTAGAACCCACTTTTCAAAGGCAAGACTGCAAAAGTATAAATACTCTGTTTACAAATTATATTGTTGTACATTTGAATCATCTGTATAGTTACTGATGACAAAAAAAAAAAATGCATGACCTCAGAACAGAACTGCAGCTAAAGTATCAAAATCACCTAAACAATCTATTACATTCATTCTTCAAATAATATTATTTTCTGTAACATTTGTACTGTAAATGATGCTTATATGTTAGATAACAGCACACATGAAAAGCAAAACAAATACCAACCCTTGGGAAAAAAAAGCAAACTTGTTTGCAATTTTGAAGTCAGGATGTTGAGGAATTGTTGATATTATGCAATTATAAATTTGGTAGGTGTGGCTTCGTCGTGTGCAACACGACAGCTTATTTAGAGCACGGGCACTAGCAGGCCCGCCGCAGTCCCAGCTGGCCTGCTGCCCAAGCAATACACCTTTCGTGCAAGAAATACATCCCGCTTCAAGATATTACACGGGTCTGGGATTTACTATTCGGCAGCATCGCCTACACCAACATTCGCACGCGATGGCGCATCCCGACCGAACACGGCAGCAGCCGGAGCCAGGCTGGGCAGCGAGCCCCAGTAGAGGGACTGCTGCCTCCCGGGGTGGGGGCTCCGGCAGCCACCGAGGGGAACAGCAGCTCATGCCAGAAAAACAGCAGTAGCACATTCTCCCCAACCCCTCCCCAGCGAAACAAATGTATCATTAGAAGCCAAAAAAGAAATCTATATTAAGCTGCTGCTAATGTTCTAACAAAGTGACACAAACAAGTTACACCGCTAACAACTCACCTTCTTCCTACTCTAGGTATTTATAGCAACCTCTGAAATTTTTCTGATATACCACAGTCTACTAATCCTGCTGTTCCCCCCCAGGAAAAAAAAAAAAAAAAGTAGAATAAACAAGGGAAAAGTGAAATCTTTAAAATAGAATTTCCTCCCCACAGTTTATTTAAGTCAGATTATTTAGGACTGATCTTATCAAGCCAACTGGTAGGCATCCTGCACATGGCATAGCACCTAGCACCGGCTCCCTGCGTGTGCTGAATCACGGCAATGGATTTTACAGGAGCCAATGGTTCAGTCACATATTACAGAGCAGGAACAAACCTTTCATTATGACAGCCTCTTAAATAGAAAGTTGTTAATAAACAAAGTTGGAAACTCATTGACCAATTATTAAATGACCTTAGAATAAAATCTGCTATTACTGTACTTGAGCTAGTGCAGCACAAGTAAATATCTCTAAAAGAAAAAGCAAAGACTTCTGTGACTGAAACCAATTTGATATGGAAATGGGTCAACAGTTGCTTAAGATGTAGCACAGTTTTGATTTGATCTGCTATATTTGGACTCTGTATGAGGCGCTTCCAGTAACATCGGTATTGCTTATACATGAGACTTTTGCATAATCACTGTATGAAGCATTAGAATTCTTCAAACCGAGAATGGTTTTCAAAACGACTATACATATCTATGTTAATAATGTGGATACAACAGTATTTGCTGAAGAAAAAGAACAACTGTTTTCTAAAACAATTAGGATTCACGATACATTGCTTGGCAGGCTATTGTTCAGAAGCCCACACAGTCCTTTTCCAAGAAAAGCCCAAACACATCCACGGGCACCAAGTTATGCATAACACTGAGCTCAGAAGACATACTGGTCAAGCAAAGAAAAGTGTAAAAATCAATTCATTTATTTTACAAATGAAACCCTGCATTTGTAGCAAAGTGGGTTTTTATATTGCTGCTTTTCAGACATGATCACAGTTTGAGTTGTTCTTATCTTAAGAAAACAACCAGATTCCATTTTAAGATTTTTCTTTCAAGGGTATTGTATAACCTTATACTTACCTCAGCTGCTAGCTTTCCACTCCACCTTTTTACTCCTAGGCAGTCCCTAGTAATCCTTGTACGACCACAGTGATTGAGCTAATTTCACTCCTGAAATCTATGAAAGATCATTTCACAATGTTTACCACCATGTTAGGGAACCTACCCCAGCCAGCAGTGAATTCCTCTTTTTACTTGCTTGGCCTCTGCTCAGATACACTACTGATACAATCACACCAGTTCTTCTTTGCCCTTGCATTCTGCTGTCTGACCTCGGGAAGAAGAACACACTTATTTAATGTTTTCCTTTGAGTATGTAATAACAAATGTAAGCATTCACATCCTACAAGCCAAGTGCAGGCACTAAAGAGATCAACTGCTGACTCCTGCAGAGGGATCATACAAAGGAATGTGAACGTGGTCGGGGATGAGGTCCTGGTAGCCCTCACAGCCTACAGCCATGACTAACTACTGGGCAACCTTAAAAACAAAAAATTGTAGTGACCATTTTCAACTGACCTCTGTATTCTGTTTAACACTGAAATAAGACATATTCAGATTATATTAGCATAGGTCATAACATTAGCATGTTACCTCTGCAGAGGCATAACCAAGTTACTGCAGCCATAGTAAGCCAGAAGTTCACTGAACCCAGGGAAGTGGGAATGTTGGATCCTCACACAAAAAATGCACAAGGCTGTTTGTGATTAATAATAATGACTCAGAGGCCAACACACATTATAATTACAGGGGTTACTAACCTTTATAGGGTCCACATGAATACCCATTGTGTTCCACTGTTGGTTCTGTGCTTTATATACCAACGGAGATGATATTCTGGGAACAAAGGTCGCTACGATACATATTCTCTACAAGGGTACAGCCCATTCAGTTGAAGCATATTTTAACCTAATGATTCCTATAGCATACTGCTTTTACTAGACTAACTGCTATTAGTGAAAACCAAACTCCTCAATCCAATGTCTGGCTCTGCAACAGATGTCATACATAATGTATAACAAGTAGTTCATGTCTCTTGACACCATTTTACCACTTGTAAAATAAGAATGCTTTGAGATCGTTGAATGGTAGACATTATAGAAGTGGTAAGCATTGACTATTATTTGTTGTATTATTATTATTTAATGTAACATATGGATGCAAAATTCTGGCTTGTTTGACCAGAAAGACAGCCCTATATGTTTAAAATTAAATTAGCATAGAAAAAAATTAAGCAAACAGACTATCTCAAATAGGAAATGAAATAAACAGTATGGAGCTCTTTAAATACATAACAAGCAATCAGCGAAAGGGCTGTGAACGGAACCTGAGTGGGAAGCTTGTGACCAGTGAGGCCGATATTGCTGGAAGCCTGAATGAAAGTTAAAAGGCTCCATGACTAGGCCAGACTATACAGGCAATTAGAAGTGCTGAATGTTGCCAAGGCATCAGGCCAACAAGAATTACAACTCAACAAACTGAATGAAGGAGAAGGGGGGGGAGAATAAAA
>VZTM01029776.1:6563-96644 GCA_013400555.1 Jacana jacana
TTGAGTCTGTTGCCTCATCTCTTTCCAAAATAGGACGTTTGCCAGCAGTGATGGGAGAGGTAGCAAATGAGAAAGGCAGGAGCAAAAACTGTGACTGATGTAGTGGGGAGCAACAGATGTCATGTGGAAAATTGAGATATACTCAATAAGCATTTTCTACAAACATTTTCATACTGATGGAACTTAGTTATGGGGTGTGAGGTACGAGCATATGAGAGAGTGAGTAAGTTTAAGCTTTGAAGCATTTCAGACAGATGGAAGTTTGTGGTTGAAGACAATTTATGTGGAATTACAGGCTAGTGGTGTTCACAGCTTAATGATTCTACTTTAAAAGTGATTTTATGTTATAATTAAAGAGATGTGGTGAAAGGCAATAGAAGGAGCTGGGTTACAGAAAGCAAGGGAAGTAAAGGCCAAGAGCTGCTGCTGCTAAAAGCATGTCATCCAGAAAGAGCTATACCTTGTGTAAGAACATAATACAGAGAATTACAGGTTACTTTTTTGGTACCGACTTCAGCTTGTGCTGTTGGCCAACACAGATTTCTTTGAATACGTTACTGAAGGCAATATCACAATAAATGAATCACAAAAGAGGCTTTGACATCTGTATCACAAATCATATTAAAGTATATACTTATCTAGAACAGAACAAAGCTGTGTCTGAATCAGCACAAAGTATTTGATATTTAGCAGCAACTAAAAACTAAAAAAAAAAAAGCTCTAATACTGTGGTTTTTATTTTCCAAATAGGCTTTTAGCACTTGAAGCAGAGTTCAATTACTGAGAGTATTGCCCTTTGTATTAAAGGAAAATGGCTTATTTGCAAGGTACTCACCCTGCCAAAACATCTTGTTCATAGCTTGCTTTTACATGTTTTTTTCTTTTTGATGTATTTCAATACTCAGAGATCAGACTTTACCTTACTGTTAACTGTTGCGTAAGCTTTCTGCTTCTATTCTTGTCAAACTTGAAATTAATAAATCTAATTGAATTTTTGCAAATGCCTTTATTGAGCGGTTTCATCTGAATTCCAGTGCCGCTACACAGTTAATTGACTAAATCTCTAGTGGTAGTATTTCTACTGTTTTCAGAAAAGTCATATTCCCCAAATCGTTTGAATTATTCCTCTTATTATAATGCTTAAACCGGTGTTTTACGGAAAGTGTTTGGGATATTTTGGGGTGATCACCATTTTGGTAGCGCTTTATATACATTTTTCTTTAGTTAACATCAGTACGAGTCATAGAATACAGTATGTGCTCTTGAAGTATACTCTTTTCTAGTCTTCATGTTCTGTGTAAGACTAACACATCTTTTTTTCCTCATACGTTCTATAGATAAAGTTTTGCTTCAGATGTGACAGTAATATATATGTAGACAGTAATATATATGTATATATATACCTGAATGACAGCAAGTGTTTCCTTTACTGCTGAGGAGTTACTGCTTTTCACCAGGTTAACTGCATTCTGTGTTTTGAACTCAAAAATTGGTGTTATTTACACTGAAATTTTGTATTTGTCGTTCTTAACAGAAAGGGCTATTGCAAGACATGAAGTCAGAGAAATAGAACAGCGTCATACAGCAGATGGCCCCCGACAAGATGTAGCACTGGATGAAGAAGATGATGTGGTGATTATTTACAACAGAGTACCTAAGACTGCCAGCACATCCTTCACAAATATTGCCTATGATCTTTGTGCGAAGAACAAGTATCATGTTCTACATATCAATACAACCAAAAACAATCCTGTTATGTCTCTGCAAGATCAGGTAAGCTGCAGCATTCAGGATGCCTTTATGAAACAAGGAAGCAATATAGAAAAAAAATTTTGCTATTGCAAACTCCTGTGGTCTGATAGAATTGGCTTTTATGTCACATGTTGCAATATAAAAGAATTTTAATGTGTTTATATCTTCTTTGTTAGGGAATTAATATTATTTATTACATAATAGGTTTATAGAATCATAAAATCATATAGGTTGGAAGAGACCCTTGGGATCATCAAGTCCAACCATCAGCCCTACTCTACAAAGTTCTCCCCTACACCATATCCCTCAACACCACATCCAATCTACTCNCACACTATTCTTTATGCAAGCCAGGATGCCATTGGCCTTCTTGGCCACCTGGGCACACTGATGGCTCATGTTCAACCGCCCGTCGACCAGCACCCCCAGGTCCCTTTCCGCCAGGCAGCTCTCCAGCCACACTGCCCCAAGCCTGTAGCGATGCATGGGGTTGTTGTGGCCCAAGTGCAGGACCTAAATGTTTTTTATGTTTTTGCTGGGCTACTGCAGGTGGTAAATATCAGTTTATTGTACAAAAACAAAGCTAAAAAGGGACACGGGGCTGAAATGACCTTTGATGTTATAACTGTAAAAGTTTATGGTATTGTCAACTGTGCTTTTTGGCTGTGTAATAATATTTGCCTATCATCTCCATCTGCAGTGAATGCAGTTTTATGTTCTTTCCTCTCTGGGCAGTGCAGGCGCTGTGCCACGCTGTCAGGGTTCTAATTCTGTCTGTGGTACTAGGTCTTGTCACATCAGATCTCACAGGTAATAACAAACAGGTAGAAAGAAGTGGTTGTAAATAGCTTGCACTCTAAGGGATGGGTCAGTTTGTATCCACTTAAAGCTAAAATTGGTGTAGTCCTAGGCTAAAAATGATTATAGCTGCCACTGCACCAGATGAGGAGTATTAAAAAGCAGATGGTGAGGAACAATACTGTTTTTCTCAGGGTGTGGTGAGGGAGTAGATTTTTTTATTATTTTTTTTTAAAGTAATACTTTTTAATTGCGAGTGCACACACAGGGAACCCAGGTCAGAGGTCTGAAACATCACTATGTCATCATCTCTGCCTGTAAAACAAATGTTTCCAGACTCTCAAATACGCACTACTGGTTGTATGCTGCCCATCTTAAGTTGATATGCGACAAAGGTAGGAGCTGTTGTGCATTGCACTGAGTCAGCACTGATGCTTCCAGCTCCTTTAAGTGCATGGCTATGGGCAGAAGCAGCTCAGCAGCAGCAGCTGGAGTGGGGCGAGGGGAAGCAGATGGCACAGGCTCTCCTCTTCCAGTTCTGTATTTGGGAGAAAGATTGAGATGGGCATCTCAGTGCAAGGGACAAGAGTGTACTTGGGGTAGGACTGGGAACCTGTTTTGTGATAATGGCGTTGTGTTACTGTTGGTTTTCTGCTGTTGTGAAATCTTGTCCTAAATGTAAAGGTGGTATTGTCATGCATGATTACTGAAATTACTAAGTAAATCTTGTAGCCGTCCCTATAGTCTTGTCCGTTGTGTAGAACAAGTACTAAAGAGCTATGCATCAAAGGAAAGTGACTTTTCAAAAGATTTAACAAGCCTATATCTGTTAATTAAAATTCATGCTCAAGTCAGTGTCATACTTCCAACCACAGATTCTGTTTCTGTCAAGGTGTCTCTGAATTGCAGTGGTCTGTCCTGAAGGATAGGAGAGAGAGTCATCGATGGTATAAATTAAACATAGGCAAACTTGCCTTACATTGTTCTTGCTTTAGTTACCAGGACGGTAGGCCCAACGTTGTTCGTGTTTCAGTTGGAAGTGCTGTTAGCTGGGACAATCTGGCACTTTCTGATGTTGCCTTCTGGGACAGTTAGTTGAGACAATCTGGTACTTTCCTGTCCCAGTGCAAGTGCAGTGAGTTGGGGTGATGAGGCACCCCCTAAACTGCACCTGGAACTGCTGCTTTGCGGGAGATGTACCCAAGACCCCTCCTGCCTGGATCACAAGCCCACACAGAAAGTTGCCAAGATCACCTGACAAGAGTTGTGGCCACAATCGAAAAGTACTAACCAAAGTCAATAGTCCTGTGACCTTGTAAACATCAGTCCCTCAGTGCCCTTTGGAGCTCTCTGGGATCGCAGCAGGCTGCTACCCGGCATTTCACAATGGTATTCAGACCATCCACTGATAGAAGTCAACAAAGGGAGCAGATTCCAACCTTTTGCTGATAGAAGCTGGCAAAAGGATAAGAGTTAGGAGTTTCAGAGTGTCCACTGACAGAAGCCAACAAAGGGAATAAAGTGCAGATAGTTCCACTTCAATCATTGGGTACCAAAATTTACTATAATCTGCAGAAAAGGAAACATTTCAATCACAGGTTAACCTCTACATCTTTGTGTGTGTGCTCTTGTATGCAATTTGATTTAGGAAACTTTGTTGTATCTTTAACTAAATTGCTGTGTTTGATTTTAAGAAATGGTTGATTATTGAGTAAGTTTTTCCTAGAAATTCATATAATCTATTTTTTTTTTTTTATTTGTTAAGGAACCTCAAACTACTCCTATTTTGAGGTTGCACAAGACCCATAATTACATGTTGAAGCACTACACTGAAATCCCTACACCTAATCCCATTAGACATAAACTGTTGACCAAGTCTGGGAGTAGAAGTGGTTCCAGGGATACCTAGTCTCCTCTCAGAGAAGGAGTTTAGAAAGCTGGGGGGTCCAGTCTGAGCCATGTGGCTCAATGGGAGATTTTCCATACCCCTTTATTAGATGTAAGCTGTTGCCTTCCACACAGTAAGTAATAGAGTGAACCTTGCCATCAAACTCTGTTAAATCATGCTTTTATAAATTTATAATAAAATCACTTTTCTAATATTTTTGACAGTGATTCTTTAAGTTCTTCACTCTCTTTGTGGCAATTTAATTTAAAACAAATTTGTTCTTTACCAACTTAGTTTTGTTTAAGAGAAACTCTCCTTCACATCTTCCCCCTAAGAATTACCTATTGAAAAATGAAAAATCCATCAATTCCGGGCATGTATGCAGTACTGTCAGTCCTACCTTCATTTGTTACTATGCTGTTGTCCAATTAATTAGACAATTGATACTCCTCCTCTTCGGTCACCCTTAACTGAGAGATGCTGATAATGAAAACCTTAATGTATATTGCGTAGTTGTTTAAAGAGGAAGATGTTTATCTGCAGTATAGTGAGATAGCAACTGGCTGTTGTAAGTCATAACACATAATTCCAGAGATGGCAAGGGTGCTGATGTAGGTTTACTATTTGTGGGCTTGGATTTGCATGAAATATTCACATGCCACCTTGCATCAGTATAGCTCACTTGAGTACATTGGGTGTAGATGTACCAGTATAAAATATATAAACACATCATAGAGGCAATATTGTTTTATTGGTCATACTGTTTGTTAAAGCAATTCTCCCTAAGCAAGGTGAGGATTGTCTTGGGCCTGACATAAATTTGTAAAATTTGCTGTACTTTTCCCAAACTAATTCTGTAACAGATTTTATGTTCTCTGTGAAACCTTTTACTTTTTGAATACAATGTGAAAAAATCCCATTTAAAATCCCCTCCAAATGTAATCTGTATCTGATTTGAGATAATCTGGTAAGAGTCCCTAATACCTGCATTTTAGTTTCAGATGGAACTTGTCCCAGCAGCCCTCCTTTCTTTTGCAGCTTCTCTGGCAGCAGGATCCTGGGAACTGCCCCTCTTTCCACAGGTTGGGCCTTCATTTTGCAGCAAACTGAGTGCCATGTTGCATTTCTGACCTGTGTGGTTTGTTACAAACCCACTTGCTTTCATTAAATCAGAGTAGTTGTTTGGTTGAATTTTATTTGTTGCTTGCATGTTTCAGTACTTACACCTTTTGTGCCTGTAGGTATGCCTTTGTCATGGCTAGTTGGATGGCATACCAGACACACAAACTTCAGGATTTTTGCTACATGGTGAAATTGTCATCTAAAACATTTAGAACAAAAGTACTGTTCTGTCTTGCAGCATGTATTCTTGATATAGTATTAGAAAAGGGGCTGTGAGAACACATTCTCTGTACTGTTGTGAACATGGAAAAACCATGGTACAGTTATCCAGCATTTCACTCCCTCAGCTTGCTGTTTCACATTCCTTGTTCTTTTTCCTTCTGCAGTTTCTCTTTCCGTTTTTCTCAAAAGAGCAGCCCGAAAATATACAATCTTCCTTCCAAAAGTTTACGAAAAGAGCATCCTGTCAGAGGGATAGCACACTCATACTGACCTGAGTAGTAGTTACTTCCTCTGCTGGTGAAGGTTTCAATGGCTGTCAGAAGAGCAACAAGTTAAAGGTTGCAGCCAGGCTGTTAGAAGTGGCAGTACTGTCCTGTGCTTCTCAACATTTAAGAATTCATCTCTTGGAGTTAGGTGGCATAGTGAGTGCTAGCGTCCACTACTCGTGCCAGTTGTATTTTCCTGTTGGTGCGAGGCAGGTGTCCTGGCTGTACCATGGCTGAACTGGTGAACTCTTTTCTTACTCATCTCACAAAATTGCTGTTCAGCTGCCCTGGCCTTGTGCTTGCTTGTGGTCTCTCATGGCCTGCAGCCAAAGGTGTGCTGCCTGTTTCCAGCATTCCTGACACTCACTCTGATTTAGAGCTAACTAGAAGCTATTAGCTTGTATGACTGCTTGGATAGCTAAGCTACCTCTGCCTTCCCGCAGAGGGATTCCGATCTGGTTATCGCATCGCGCAGAGTCTTTAAATCTGAATCTGAGATTTCCGGTGTGTTGGTCTTCAGTCTTACTCGAGAGCCCTATTATTGTAGTGAAAATGGAAAATCCTCATGGTTTCCCACCAGGCTGGGCACGTGACATTCATCTCCCAAGTTATTTGTAATTTTAAGTTAGTTCCTCTGCAATTGACAAACAAAACTAGAATGTAATGACATTCATGTCATTACAGCTGGGGCTGTTTTGGTGTCCAAAAGTCCATGTGATACCAGGCCACAGGGTAATGACTATCACCTTTAGAGGGCAGAGGGTGAGGGGGGGTGTGTTCAGACTATAGAGAAGAGAGATTGATGTAAGCAGTTAATGGGCAGAGGTGGCAGCTTCCAGTATCACTTAGGTTTGCATGCAGAGATTTCCCAGGGCTTTTTGCTTGCACCAAATATGCTGGCTTGGTTTTTTCTTTCTTTTTTTTTTTTTTTCCTTTTGACTCACTGGGATTTGTTTTAAATTCTTATCATCCTAGAAACTGAATGTATTTAACTTACCTTTCAGGACATCTTACGCCCCCAGAGCATGTTTGATCTGGCTTTTTAGTTCAGTGAAGCTCAGCTGATTTCTCACTTACTGTGAAGCGTTGAAGCAACTTTGTAGCTGATTATATAAAAGCACCATGAAACAACTTCACAGGAATTCCATTCACATCTATCTGAACTTTTAAAGTAACCTTAAATTTTATTCAGTTGAGTTCAGATGGAGAAGCTTGCTCAGTCGCTCAAAAGCTCCAGTATCTGCTAAGCCCTGAAAAGAAAGGTAAAATTGATCATATTTAACAGTACGAAGCAGCAGGCAATATTCATCTCTGCCCTAAAATGTGTGAATCCAAACTCATTAGGCTGTCTGTGACCTGGAACAATTCTGATTTTTGGAGGGCTGCAAATGGGCACAGGAGTAGGGGGGAATCCGTTGTCTGCAGGCCTAGTTATTGGTGTTAAAAACTTAAATTCTTGAGGGCAGAGTGTGTTGCTGGTCTATCTTAAGGCAGATGTAAATGTCACAGCTGTCTTTATAAAAAAAACAACTTTCCTAGCCTTCTCTCAGCTTGACTGGTATTAAAGTTAATAAAAGGCTAGAACATCCATCCTCTGTTCATAAAAATTATTTCCTTAGCAGACAATGACATTGTAAGGCAAAGAGAGTAAAGGGGTTTTTTAACTATTACAGGAACATCTAAGGTTTGATGCCAGGTGGCAACATGGGGATCTGAGACATAACTGACCCTTGGGATTTTGCACTTAACATTGCCCTATGTCTAGTCCCAGTCTATTAGAAACTGAAATCTAGCTGATTTCAGAAAGCCTGTTCGGGAAAATGCAACTAAAATGTACCCTTAAATAATGCTTCACTGCACACAATAGGTAGCATAATGGGTTTTCTTGTGGCATTGTATCAACTAACTGTGACATTTTGGGGTTTGGAGGTCAGGGATCAGAGGATAAGATACATTTTGTGTTTAGGAAACTTCTTTCCAAGGTGTAGAAATACTCATAGCTGAGAGTTTCCACTGAAACCATCTTGTCATTAGTCCTTGAAAGGTACAGTCAATGAAACAGTGGTTTGTTTCAGTAGCAGTGATGGTACTTCAACTGGATTCGGTCTCATGGATATATTATCAGGATATATTATCGAAATCAGACAGAAAGCCAATACCATGTACGAAACACCATTGTATAACATTGTGCAGTGCTTTTCAGCTACATTTGCCACAATTTTCATGGTTTAAATCATTAAATGCCACAGACTGTGAAACTCGTACAATGAAAAAATATGAATGCTGCCTGTTACTAAAAAGTAGCATCCATTTCTTTTACCCGAGAGTTGAAGAGCCGGTGTTTGAAGAAATAAGTAAAGAATATCAACCTCTTAAATCCTAGACAGTGAGTTTTGCACATTTGAAGAAATAGCAGCAGGCCAGACTTGCCTCTTAAAATCCTCAGTTGGTTGGTAATAATAAATATAATGTTTCTGGACACTGTCAATCCGTTAGACCTGACACAGTATTTGTTTTAAGCTCTCAAACATTTCTTTTTTTGATTCTGTTGTCTCACTTCAGTATCTTCATGGTTATCTATGTCACTCTATAACATAAAAGATACTGTAGATGTTCAGGGAACACTATCTTCTAATTCTCAGCTTCAGAAATTGCATATCATTGTCAGACAGCTCAGGCAGTACAAAGTTATCATCTTTTCTTTATTATCCAATTCACTAGTTTAGAAATAACTTTCAGAGTTAAATGCTTTGATGTTAAAATATTCTGTTCATCTAATAAAGTCAAGCTATATCAGGATTTGCATGTCCCACTTAATTTGATCATACTTTGTGGTTTAGGGCATGTATCTTATTTTGTTTTTATCTTTGAAATGTAAAGCTATTCCTATTTCTGTGAAGTTTGCTGATAACTGCTTCATCAGCCCTTGTTTAAGGGCTACTTTGTGCCTTAACGTGGAAGTTTCACTGAAACGTTAGGCTTAAGGTAACTATTCAAAATGGTGAACTATAGATCTAATTTACACTATATGCATTTATAAAATTTCTGGGTTACTCATTCATTGCATTTTGGGATGGGGGAGCAAATGAACTGTCAAATTTGTTTCTTATTTCGCAGTAAAATAGGTCTAAGAATATGCTTGTAAATCCTGGTCAATTTTACTTGAGGGACTAAATACAGATCAGACAATTCCATCAAAGGTGTACTTGCATTTCTACTTGATTGAGGGAATTGCTGAGGGAATTCTGCATTCCTTTCAAATTGCAGATAAAATGGACCGACAGATATTTAAATGTTTGTCTTGCTAATGTTTTTGTGGTAGCTTTCCTTGAATTGCCCTTCTGATTGCTGTATTCTGCTTTCGTTTAGTTTCTGATCATGAAATTGTGATGATCTAAAATGAGTCATCTGTATGTTTACAGAAGAGTCTATTTTAGCTGTCACAAATACTTTGATAATATTCAAAGTAGACTTTTCTTTTTCTAATGCATTAGAAGATTTGACTTACAAACCAGAAAACACCATGTATGGGGCAACTTGATGTGTTCCAGCTGTACAGAAATATTTTCTGCTGTCTACTTTTACAGGTCCGATTTGTGAAGAATGTGACTTCCTGGAAGGAAATGAAACCAGGATTTTACCACGGACATATATCTTATTTGGACTTTGCAAAGTACGTTACCCTTGGATTTCTCTTGTCGAGTAGCATAGTAGTGTAAGTTGCTTGGCTCCAGCTGGATCTTAGTGCCCTCTAGTGATGAAAGTCTGACAACTGCAGTCTTGAAAAATTCACACACTGAAATTCCTGTGATGAGCAACATTTGGTTCTGATTTTCACAGTTTTCTCATGTCTTTTTGCATGATAAAATGTAGTGGTCTCTCATTTCAAAACTATTTATATGCTAGGTTTAGTATTCCTTGTCTGAACTTACAAGTTTGTTTCACTGAAAATCATGGCTGTTCTTTGGAACACTGGCAGTTCTGCCTTAGGATTGGCTTCCAACTCTGGGAAAGTTAAGACACCTGTTCTCAAATATGTTTCATATAACAAGTAATATTACCTGCTTCTAAAGTTATGTAGTTCTTCTCTATCAGATTATCCCTTGACACCTTATCAAAATCATAACTGTTATGTTTTAAAGGAGTTTTCTGGCCTATAGTAATTTGACTTGCTGTAAAAAAGCATTGAAATAATTCTTGTGGAGTTAAGTGCTGCTATTTCTAAAGTTAATTTAAAATAAAATGAGGTTAAAAATCCTCTCGGTGACTTCAAAGGTTCAGGATCATATCTGTATTCCCACTTCCACGCGTTTCTTTTTGTGTCTTATTTTTGCTTCTAAAGCAATGGTCCTCAGTAGCTCAGTCTTGTGAAACCTCCCCTTGAATTGGCAAGTCAGTTTTGCTTAAGATGCTCACTGGGCAGTGCTTCACCTTGCACTTGCTGGAAAATGATTTAAAATTAAAAGTGGAATTTTCAGATCTCAGCATATTTGACTGCACACACAACAGTAACTACTACTTTTACTTCTTGCTGATGGTCAGTCCCCAGTAATGTTATGTTTCTATACATTAAAACATTTATTTAATGAAAGGAGTTTTTCATATGTAAGAATTTCTTTTGTTTAGTCATTGGTTTTAATTATTATTCAATTATGTACACTGATTTTTAATTCCAGCTTTTTATTAGAAAGAATGAGAAGAGGAAGTTGAGAGCTTGATAGATTCCCAGTACAGTCTATCATGTAATAGAAAATACTAAAAGCTACAATAGAAGCTGGAAATTACCAGTGGCACCAAGTAAAAGCTTGAACTTTACAAAAAGTAACAGGCAAGAAATCTTAATTGGAAATCAGTCGATGAACTTAAATATCAAATTTCATTAGCTTCCTTTCTGCCTTTTTAACGTTAAAAGGCTGGAACATTAATAAACCCTTGAACTGAGTAACAGCTTCCTGGAACAGCAGAGGTGAATGTTATTTTATACATTACTTGCCTCACAGAACTGAAAGCATTTTCAGATACTGGAACTTTTAAAACTAAATAATTACATCTAAAAAGCATATAAGAATTTCACACTTTTCTTTCATCTGCATCTTCCCTCCAGGACTGTGTTATCCTTCTGTTTGTTGTTTGTTATTCTTTCACCTAAATGAATTTTTTCCCCATAAAGCTTGCTGTCTCATACTTTAGGTTTTCATTCCTAAAATAATATCTTGAATATTTTGGTTGTGCTTGGCAAGACCCTCTCTTTTCAGGCTGGGCAGTACGTTTTTGTAGTGAGCATTCTTGTAGTTGAAAAGTATAAAATGTTTCGGAAAGTCTATGCCTGCTTAGTAACACAGACATCAGGCTTAGGCCCACTGTCAAATATCAGAAGTACTTCTTAAATTATGCTGAAGCTTGAAGAACTGGATTCAGTCAGTGGCTTACAGTATTGAGGACAGATTATCATAACCACCCACCCAGTGTAGAAATTATAGCAATAACAGTTTACACTTTTTTCGTCTTTTTAAAAAATGTCTGGTCCACAATTATTCCCTATTTTCTCTGCTAACTGGCTGAAAAAAAATTCTCTGACCATGCAATTGCCAAATCATTATCATCAGTAATAAAGTTAGAATAGTATAGTAAGTGTCTTGTGTTACCATAACTAAAGCTAGTGTTGTGAGGCAAATCCATATGACTGTCCAATCCAGCACAAACATTTCCAAGGGCCTTGACGCCTTTATTTAACCCACAAATACCTATTATTGTTGAGACTGCTGATATATCAAAATGTTTTGTTACAGCCTTCCACGGCACTTGCAGTGGAGTCTGTGGAAGGGGACACACGTGCATGTCTCAGGCTCTTCAAGCTGAAAGAGGGTGTAGTTTGAACTCTGGACTTTGCATCAAAATGTTTGAAACCTTCACACTCTCCTGTTTTGTGGACTTTGGGGAGTAAGAGCTGGCATACAGACAGGTGTCAGCAATGCCGCCTGTAACTGCTACAGTCTGATTCTTTGGTGTATTCTGCTGGCAACAGCTGAAGAATCACTTGGTCTGTTTGTAGCCTGTAACAATTTCTGTATCGGTAGTGCTTGTCTTTTGCCAGAGAAATGCCTTTTAATTGTGTTTTCACTAGCTTCCTTTTTTCTGCTGCTTATTCTGTTTCTGTTCTTTAACTTTACAACTTCAGATTCCTTATCTGAGCAGTATCTGGTATCACAATTTACACTTTAACAATAATGGTACTGCATCTTAAAACTACGAGTGCTCTCTGTTTTAGCCCTGCTGGAAGCTTGAATGGCCCTCTGTCAATGCAGAACACTTTCCCAGTTTGCATGGGAACAGAAGAAAAGTGTTTTTCCAGCTCCTAGCTCGACTTCAGGGCACTTGACACACTTGCAATTCCCATTGTGATATAACCTCTTTAGTACTTGGATGCCATATTTATTTACCACAGTGATGTCTCCAATGGAAAGAAAAAATGAAACTGAGAAATGTATCTTAAAAGCTGTCTTGAACCAAGATGATTGCAAGGTAGCATTTGCACAAAAGAGGTTTGGTGGTTTAAATTTTTTCTCACGTGTCCCTTAAGTTTACCACCTCATTTCGTGAAGCCTTCCTGTTTGTACCACAATAAATCAAAATTTGCTCTTAGTAAATGTCTAAGGAAAAATTTTATGTCTTTTGATAAGGAGGGTAATATGGTTACAGATACTATCTTAGGCTTGTATTTAATAAGCATAGCCACATGGATTCAACCCAGGTAATGGATGGGCTCTGAGCTCTGTCTTCACAGATTCACAGAATGATATGGGGTTGGAAGGGACCTCTGGAGATCATCTAGTCCAACACTAGTACATGTAGTCCTCCTGTTAGAGTTCATGTCATGTCTTGGAGAACTGGAGAGCTGCCAGGAAAACCACTTGCAGCATTGCATAGCACAGTTCAGGAGGGCAGGAACTCAATATCAAACTTTTTACTTATTATTAACATGTACCTGGCTGCTAGACTAAGGCATTTCTAGAGGATGGTGTATTAATGTTTTTAGTATCTGTTGTGTGAGAATATTTTACCTTTCTTTGTTTCTCTAATGAAAAAAAAGCCTGAAATCACAATCCTTTGAAATTGAACTGACTTTCAAATCCACATAATGCACCTGGATATGGGGATGGGAGGGAGTGACGCTAAACTTCCTCTCACCATCATCTTCTCTGTATGTAGGTAGATTTCAGTTGTATCAAGAGAGACAGGCTTTTAAGTAGTAGATGAGAAGCTTTGGTTTGGTCTTTAAAGGACATTTTTTCCTCTTTTACTTCAGATTTGGTGTTAAAAAGAAGCCAATTTACATAAATGTTATAAGAGATCCTATAGAACGACTAGTTTCTTATTATTACTTTCTGCGCTTTGGAGACGATTACAGACCAGGGCTACGGAGGCGAAAACAGGGGGATAAAAAGGTAAAGTACACTTTATTATATATGTTGTTCATACTAAAGTTACCTTGAAAACAGTTTTTAAAAATGTTCTGATAAAAGCTGAATAGTTCTTGTATCAGTCTGGGTGATGGTGGTGGCTTTGTAAGTTATATTTTCCTCTTCATGTCGGTACTGGACCAGAGCATAACATTAAGTATGTTACTCGCAACCTCATAAATTCACTTTATGTTGCAGTCTGTTAAAAAAAAAAATTGAATAAAAATAAAAAATGGTTTTAGGCATCCAGAGCTGTAAGTATCAAGTTAAGCCTGTCCTCCTGTGTAAGAAATCTCCAAAATCTCTTTTTCACCAAAAGCTGTAAAAATGCTGGTGCTTTGGCTTTGATGTTTGTCAGCAACATGGGCAGTGGGATCAAGTGCACCCTCAGCAAGTTTCTGATGACACCAAGCTGTGTTGTGCAGTTGACACGCTGGAGAGAAGGGGTGCCATCCAGAGGGACCTGGACAGGCTCAAGAGGTGGGCCTGTGGAAAGCTCGTGAGATTCAACAAGACCAAGTGCAAGATCCTGCATATAGGTCAGGGTAATTCCAAGAAAAAATATAGACTGGGCAGAGAACGGCTGGAGAGCAGCCCTGAGGAGAAGGACTTGGGGGTGTTGGTTGTTGAGAATCTCAGTATGAGCCAGCAATGTGGGCTGGCAGCCCAGAAAGTCAACTGCATCTTGGGCTGAATCAAAACAAACATGTCCAGTAGGTGGTGGGAGGTGATTCTACCCCTCTGTTCTGCTTCCAGGTCTGGGGTCCCCAACATAGGAAGGATATGGACCTGTTGGAGCACATCCAGAGGAGGGCTCAGAGGGCCGGAGCACCTCTCCTCTGAAGATAGGCTGAGAGAGTTGGAGTTGTTCAAACTGGAAAAGAGAAGGCTCAGGGATACCTTATAGCAGTCTTCTGGTACCTAAACAGAGGCCTACAGGAGAGATAGAGAGGGACTTTTTGTCAGGGAGTGTAGCAATAGGACAAAGGGGAATGGTTTTAAATTGAATGATTTTAGCCTAGATATTAGGAAGAAAGTCTTTACTGTGAGGGTGGTGAGAGACACTGGAACAGGTTCCCCAAAGATGTTGTGGATGCCCCATCCCTAGGAGGTGTTCAAGGCCGGGTTGGATGGGGCTTTGAGCAAGATGGTCTAGTGGGGGTTGGAACTAGATATTTTAGGTCCCTTCCAACCACTGTATGATTCTATGATGAATACTATAGCAGCTAATAAACACAACTGGTCTTTTTGTGTGCCCCACCCCATCCAATTAGTTTTTTTTCAAATATCAGGAAGAGGCCAGTCCTCTTTTCTTTCTAGTTGATAACCAACTACTCCTACATTATTTAGGTTTTGGCGCCATCTTCAGCTGCTACTTTTCAGTTTGTCCATACAACCTAGAGCATAGCTAGAAGAAAGCTTCAAGCTTTCTCCAAGGACAGCAATTGAAATTATGCCTAAAAAAAAGTACCTTCATAGACTGGCTGCAGAGATGATTTGGTATTATGATATCACAAAAGCATTTTTTTAAAAGGGAGACAAGATCTCATCTTTTGTAACCCACTGCTTCTTTTCATGAGGAGCATGATTTGGCCAGTGGAATTCCTTCCTGGTAGAGGTGGATAAAGTAGAAAGCTCAGCGTGCTACATAGTTCATGGTGTTCACAGGAATTAGTATTTATTAAAAAGAATTAAATTTAAAGTAGTGCTTTATTTTTGAATTATAATCCAGACTTGTTTGTAGTCACTGGGAAGCGTTAAGCCAAAATCCCAAATGCTACTGCTTGGGGTAGACTGAACTTTAAGTTCTGATATGCTGGAAGAAGTTGAAATGCATTCCTGTTTATAATGTTGGTAATGCATTGCATCAATAATTTTATGGTTTTCTATTTATGATGCTTTTTCTGTTTTGTCACTATCATACCACTTTATTTAGGTGCGAGACTTAATTGTTGACAGATTCAGCTTCTCCTGTAAGCATCTCTAGTTCATTTGAAGTGAAATTCATTTGATATGCCAAGTTTTAGGGTTTCTTTCATTTATTTCGTTTATTCCATTTATTCTTTCAGGTAATGCTATTTTTCCGTGGTGTTTCCAAGAAATCTGTACATATATAGATGGTATCAATTTTACATACATTCGATATGAAATTCAGTAAGCTCAACAAGGGATTGACCTAATCTCAGTGTCTGTAACACTGGGGTCTATTCTAATCTGTGTTTCAGTAGGTTTACTAAGAGCTCTTCAAATGAAAAGCAGGGAAGATCAAAAATGCAGTCTCTCTAATTGAAGTCAATTGTGCCTTTATTGAATGGAAAGGAACCTCAACATACTTTACACCCTTGCCCCCTCGCAGTCCAGCATTTCCGTGGAAGAGCTCTTAATTAATTTTCTTTCTATACCCTTGTGCTGCCAAAGTTATAGAAAGCTTGGATCTAAGAACAGAGTCTGTAAGACAAAGGTTCCTTATAGTAAAAGGAACTTGACTACTAGAGTAGTCAAGGTGTAAGTACCTAAGAGGAACTGGGGAAGGGGGCCTGGCCTGTTTCATCTTAGAAAATTACTTGTTTGTGTTTGCATCTTAACTATGAAATAACCTTCAAAATACAGGCAAAGAAGTCTTTCTTTTGATGGACAGCAGTTCATATTTAGTATTTGCAATCATATGTTAAGAGGTGCATTTAAACGGTTTAGTTCTAAGGTAACGTTGATGTTATGAATTACTCATGATAGATCAGTGCAAAATCTCCCTAGAGAGCTATGCTAGAGAAAGCACACCAATGTCTTCTTTTCCTAGTTAAGCTGCATTTTTGTCGGTGATAAATGACATGTATGAGCAATTCTAAACTCAGAGTGCAATGTGGACCAGGACACCGCAGGTTAATCGCTGTTTTGGCCTGGTATCAGAAAGTTTTTCAGACTTACCCCAGAAACTTCACCTCAAAATAGAAGCAAAGGATGTTGTCCTTGTTGTAACACCGAGTAATTAGACAAATGTATTTCACATAGCTGTTTTGAACAGAAACTTGTCATTTCAGAGAAGTCTAAAAACTTGGCATGTGATTACTTGTGTGTTGTTAAAAAATTTTAAAACAATCTATCCTAGATACATGGCTTGTATCTTCATTAGAAATATCATAAATACTTACTTCATGGTGACTGGGTAAAATATTTACAAATTTTTTCCAATGCTAATGGGGGTCTTATTGGAACTGTGTAACTGCAGTTGAAACTGTTGTTACAGCTGTCTGTCCACATAGAATATTTGTGTGGAATATTCTGTTATGCAAGGAACAACTTCCTTTCACTTCTGATTCCCTCCGAAACAGCACTTATTTGTCATAATATTTCAAATGTAATAGAACATTGTCTAATCTAAAATACTAAATGCACAGTGTTGTATGGTTTAAATACCCAGCTGTTCCAGTATCACACAAATCATGATGACAATTGATGCTGTATCTTCAGTGACTTCCTCTGTAAGGCAAGAATAATGATACCAACACTTACTGACTGTTTATTTGTTTTGGCTTATAACCTTTATCATGGTTATATAAGAGATATATATTCAAATGTATCAGGTAAGATCAAATTGTTCATTAGTTCTAATCATAAAAGACTGTCCAAGTGCCATTTTAGTTGAAACAGTTCTCCTAGTAACACTGTAAGAAAACAGTTTGGTATTTTTCTTTCACATGATATCTTGTGTTCTTCTGTCCCCAACTAAGCAGGTTGAGGTGTTTGATACTTATACTAGATTTTAAAACTCAGCTCAATTTTATCTTGTTCCAGACCTTTGATGAATGTGTGGCAGCTGGAGGTTCAGACTGTGCTCCAGAGAAACTCTGGCTTCAAATTCCATTCTTCTGTGGCCACAGCTCCGAATGCTGGTAGGGAGATAAATGTAGCTTAAGTCATTAGTCAAGTAGATCCGCGATGAAATGTAAACATAACAAATTTGAATGTGTAGCACAGTTGGGGAAAGTGTGAGGGAACACTCACACTTTGGGGACAGAGGGAAGCAGCAGAGAATGGAAAAGCAGAGAAAGAAAGAACTCTGAACCTGTTAGCTACCTTATAGCTGTCTAAAGCTATAAGAAGGAGGAAGAACTATCTGTTTAATTTCTGTCTGTCATTTATTAGGGAAGCTCTCCCATTAACCACAATGACTTCCTAGTTCAGAATTATGCTTGCAGAATGCAAAAAGGAAGGTGTGTTCTTACCAGAACCATTTCTGGTATCTAATATGAAAGTGGAGACTGAGTATTGACATTGAGAAAATATAAATCCTCCAAAAATTGCAGTAGTTAGAGACAGTAACCAATGCATACACATAGTGGGATTTTTTTTTGTGGATAAGTTATTAATCAAAATAACTAGAGGAGTTAAATGTTTAGAAAAGAACACAGATGAGAGAAACTGGAAAGGGAAATAGAGTTAGAAATAGTTATAACTTGAAATGAGTCTTGCCTTTCTTATACAAATGTCCTGTTATGAAGTAATCTCTATCTAGGGACCCAGGATCATTGTCTGACATCAGAACTTGCTGTAATTGTCCTCTGTCATTTTAGGAATGTGGGAAGCAGATGGGCTTTGGAACAAGCCAAATACAATCTGATTAATGAATACTTCCTAGTGGGAGTTACTGAAGAGCTTGAAGACTTTATCATGCTATTGGAGGCAGCTTTGCCCCGGTTCTTCAGGGGTGCCACAGAATTGTACCGTACAGGTATTTAAATGGTTGATTGCCGTAGATTCCGTGCATTTTTCATCCTCTTATCACTTTTAAAAATGTGAATTCTTTAGGCGTAGATGAATAGGTTTGAGTCTCTGCCAGGTCTGTCTCTCAGTTGGTCCATGTTCCTACAGAAGAGACAAACTCTTTAAAAGACTCTTAGTCCCAGGTTTTGAGAGCAGCCCAGATATCTTCCTGCCTTACAGGAACTGTAAATATTTAAGGTTGGGGTAAAGGCAGTGGTGTGGGTATACCACACTTGAAAAATTGTCACAGGTGTTTCTCGGAACCTCTTTGAAAAGTCTTGCAGAGGCAGATTTCCATTTCCTGAGAAGCCCTGCTGATGTAACTGCGTTTGATGGGTCTTTTTGCACAGCCAACCAGATGGCAAGGGATACACATGCGCAAGTACACGATTACCTTCCTGGGGCTGTAATAAGGCATGTGCTATCTAGCCAGTAGCTCAGTTTCTAGGAGCTGGCTGTGCAACTTACGATGAAGTAAAGGTCCATCTTAGCAGGGCTTCTGTCTGCAAATAGATTGATAAAAGGGTCTGATGTATAGGGCCTGGATGTGTAGTATTAACAAGTTTATTGTAAAGTAACGGATAGCAATTCTCAGAGAAAATACTGGCATTGTTTTGATCACCTCTGTCTTATGAGAGGAGTCTCTTGCTCTGCAGTTTGTAAAATTTTTAATGTATTATATCAGATTAACATCTAAATAATTAACTTCAAAAGACCAGTCTTGCTCCAAGTACATTTTGTGGAGTAACCTTGTTCCTTAAAAGAAGTGTTCGTTCCCTGGGTTTATTAGGGTAAGAAGAAAGAATTGAAAGAATTGATGCAAGATTCATTAACGTTTAGTGAGAGAGACTGCAATTTTTCCAACCCCACATGTTATGTTAATAAATTCTGGATTAAATTCTGTCACTTCTAATGCCGTTTATCAACATGCTGAGAGTATAAAACTCTGTAAATAAACAGACCATAAACATTTTTTAATCATGTGAACTTCAAGGTGAAGTTATTGCTTTCATTTTGCATTTAGGAAAGAAGTCTCATCTTAGGAAAACAACTGAGAAAAAACTTCCCACAAAGGAAACTATTGCCAAGCTACAGCAGTCGGAAATCTGGAAAATGGAGAATGAGTTCTATGAATTTGCACTGGAGCAATTTCAGTTTGTCAGAGCACATGCAGTTCGGGAAAAAGATGGAGAATTGTATATTCTGGCTCAAAACTTTTTCTATGAAAAGATTTACCCGAAATCAAACTAAGAACACTATGCTGTTAGATTTATGGACCTAAATCTTTGGTCACGTCATCATCTTAGTCCTCAGCCATGGAAACTAGATTGCTTGTAGACCTCCAAGACGTTTCTTTATAGAGCTGAGAAAAGTGGGCTGTGGATCACCTCCAGGGCGTTGGATACTGGCTAACTATGTTGGTAATCCAGAAGCAAAGGCTTCCTTTCTTTTATCTAACTAATACTTTCAGTGGGATTTAATATACTTTACCTGAAGAAATCTACACTTTAATTCGGAGCAATTAATACACAGCAGTTTTAGTTGAAAATTTAAACAAACAAAAAAAGCTTCTGTTGATGCTGTTCTTAATTTTCAGAGCAATTTATTTTCATTTATACTTCTGTGAAGAGAAATAATTTTTCCCAGCTTTCAACATGGAAATTTTGGTTGTATACAATATGAGTAGTGTTAATAACTGGTTGACATCTGTGCTTTGTTTTTGTGAGTCATGTCACATGATATTAATTGGGATAGTTAATCATGTTCTGCTGAGAAATGCTGCTGCTGCTGAAATTGCCCATATTTATATATGTGGTTTTATTAAAAAATTACAACTAATCCTAAGTGTTAAAACTTCATTTCCACGTTAATATTGTAAAAAGTTAAAGAATCAAAACAGTGGGGGTTTTGTTCTGTTTTTTATCTCCACCACTGCTGACTGAGGTTGGGAAAACTATGAAGAAAGTAGGTACTGTCTGCAGTACTAGTAAATCCCTACACAGTGGTGTAAAACCCGTCAATTCAGTATTAAGTTTCTCCATGGATTCTTTGTACTAATTGTAAACTGAGGTATTGGTGACTCCATATTATGACTCCAGTAGTGAGCTGTGGTATGGTTAGGGTTTTCCTACTACTTCGATACTTTTACCTGTAGAATATTTTTACTAAGGTGCTTTCTAACGTGTTTTAAAGCATTGCATTTACAAAAGGAGTAAAATGCTGTAAATACTGCTTATTTTATGTATTTGGACCAAAAGGTTTAAAGTTACTAGTTTAAAGTGGGGTTTTTGCAGCAGTTCTGTTGTGTGTGAAGTGAAAACCATCACATCTACTTCCTGGTTGACTGTTGGACATTGCAGAAATGCACCTCAGTGACCTCTCTGACTTCAATACCAGAATGTTGTCCAGGGATTCTCTTTACAGAAATGTGGTCTTCATCCTTTTACTGGGGTAAAAGGACAAGAAGAAAAGTGTCCTGTGTAGTCTGGTTGAGAAAGATGCAGTGAACTTGATTGACATAATTGTATTTCTGTAACTGCCTTATGTGACTATTGTAAATTTGTAAGTTGCCATTATTAACTACGTGAAACACCCGGTAGATGAACTAGATTGAAATTTGAGAACAGATGTTTGGGGCCACTGCTTTGTAGCAAACGGCAGCGGAGAACTACACGAATTTGTTTCCTATTGAATTTTCTTAAAGATCTGAGTATTTACACATCTTACACCTGCCTTTTTGTAAAGTGCTTTTCACAGGGTTTAATGGGGGAAGGCAGTGAGAAGCAAAGTTAGGAATGGTGGTAAAGGTTTAAATTCCTAAGGGATGATACTGAAGGCTTAGTTTAAAATTACCAAGTGGTGTTTCTGTAACCGGCTTGTTCTTGTAATGAAAACAGAGGAAATGGAAAATAGTCTGTGAACTGGATGTCTGCAGCCAAAAGCAACAGCCCAATTACGGAGAGGATAATGAGAGACTATCAAGTACATCTTGCATTCTCTTTGTTTTCTTGTTGGTTTGTTTTGTTTTTTTTTCCCTTTGAGTTTTAAAAATAGATTTCTCTTTGTTCTTCCCAAATAATCAGGGAAGTTCCTTCCAATAGCTTACCATTTATATAGCATGAACCATGCATAAGATTTCCTGTTCTAGTTCTTGTCTATTGACGTCATTAATAATGCCAGCATGTTTGGGAAGAGGATGTGTTAGTTCACACTTGAAGATATGTTTCCTAGCTAAAGAAATGGACTAAGGAGTCATACACAAGAAGTAGCTACTGGAGATCTAAAAATTGCCATAACAAAGCAGTGACTTTTTAAAAACAAAAATGAATATTTATAATCCCAGGAGAGATTATCCACTCAGTGATTGTTTTCTGTTAGGTACTGCTTTGACTATGTTGTATTCCTTTGGAATAATTAGGATTGGTTTGCCTTCTTGAGTCTCTTTGAGAATTTTCAGAAGAGCACCTCTAATAGAGCAGAAGAGTTTACAAAGTGAAAACATAAAATATTCATCTGAGTAATGAAACAGGTATGTAGACAAATGTTTCTGTATTGACAAGAAAAGATTAGGCAAAACTTTTACTGATTTCAGTAGGGCCTACAGAAACCTCTTCTATTCTGTAAGAAAGTTTAAAAGTTGTGTTTCGTTTTTTTTTCCTTTCAGGGTTTAGAATTTCTTAATTATGAGTCGTCAGTAACAAAACCAATAGAACAATGCAATTTTTTTTACTTTTAAAAGAGCAATATATTTTTCATAGTTCATGTAAGAAAACAGACTTTATTTAATCAGATATCACTTCCTGTTCTTTGCTGTGAACTGACAGGTTTGAGAAAAACAAGAATTTTAGGAATATTTTTTTAAAATGCTAACTCCAATTGGAGAGGGAGTCACTCCTGACATACTCTGAAAATGTTACTGTCTGGGGAACACAAATGGAATCAGGACTGTCTACTTTTATATCTAATGCAGCCATTAAGTCAACTGTGAACTTTTTAGAATTGTTGTAATTCAGAACCGTCACACTTAGATTTCCTAGAAGACAGTTTAGGAAAAAGAGCTTTACAGGTTTTTAATAACCTGCCCTTTTCATCTCCTATTCAGAAATGGAAACAATCTAAATTGTTGGTATTAAAAATATTTTACAGTATATAAACAGAATGTATCTTGTGTGACTTTCCCCTGATGACTTACAGTGAAAAGCAGCAATACGTGGAGTTTTGGCGTTGCAGGTTATATGATCAGCAAACTTCCTATGCAGCCTCCTGACCACAGATCTTTTAACTGAAGTCACCGCAGTCTCTGCACAGGAGGGAGGTTGGCTTTTTGCAGGGCTGAGTCCAGTTGAAAGGTGCTGAAATGCTCACATATACACACGTAGTTGAGAGTAGGTTTTGTTACACTGTTCCGGACTTTTTGTACCAAATTAACGCCTGGATCTTGTGCAAAACTGTAGCCCTGTTGAAACTTTTGGTGTCAGGACAATGGCGCTAGGTCCAGCTGCGCTGGTAGCTACATGGCCATAACCACTGCATGCCTGGAACACTTGTGATGCACTGGGCTGTGTCGACAGCAGAGCAGCAGTGGCTTTAGCTCTTCCCGTAACAATTCTGCAGCCAGGCAATAAGAATTTCACTCCTATTTTGTTAGTGTGTTGATGAGCAGACACAAGGCTGGGGCGCAGACTGTCCCACCTGCACGTTCCCGCTTGCTCTGGGTTGATCTTCCAACAGTCCCTCTGTTAATGATACCCTGCCCATGGCTTTGTTTTCAATCAGGCATGAAAATGTATAGCTATACAGTAGGGGAGAGGAAGAAGCAGCACACCCTGGTCGTTTGAAATGCCTTTTCCTGGGTAGTTAGTTTTTCTGAAGCTACTTAGCTGGTTTTACTTTCCAGGAATAACCATTTGCTTATTTATGGTCTCCGAGCAGTTCTATTTTATGTCAGGGAAAATTCAGTTGTTTTCTGTTCTAATTCTGTTAAAATTTTCCATGAAGCTTACCCAGCGTTGCTAAACGTGTATGAGACAGAAAGGTGTATGGATGACACTGTCTGAACTGTGCTGCTCAAGCAGTCAGTGGCAAAGCCCAAGTCAAGTGCACTGCCAATTTAGCTCTTCAAAATTAGAGCATGTTTTATGACTACTAGAGAATTAAACTTAAGGAATCTGCAAGGCTGCTTAGTTGCATGGACGCTTCCTTTGCTGCAAGCCTATGCAACTGTGTAACCTTTGCAGCAGTATTTATAGAAAGAGCCCTCTTCCTGAGACTTTTCTGGAGCATAATTATAAATGTTCATACACTCGTACAGTCTGATATTTACATCAGCAGCTTTCTGTAGCTTCTGTAAAAAAAGAGACAGGTTTGTGAGCATTTCTAAAGCAGTACTGAATGTAATTTTGAAAAACATGGATTGTGCTTCATGACTTCTTTTCTTTTTAAACACACACACACAGCTAAATAGTGCCTTTTTTCCTCACAATCCATGTTGAAGATGCTCGCTCCCACTCACCCTCCGTAAATTGATTCGTTTGTGCAATACTGTTCCAACTTGAAACCATTTTGTCACAGCTGTTTGAGAAATAATCTCCATTTTTCCTTACTATGCTGCCAGCTTTCTGTTGTCGAAGTGTTTCAGTTGATTACCTAATGCAGATGCTATAAAATAAAACACCCAGTGGGAAGGGAAAAGAAAAGAAGTCTGGTGTCCTGTCTTAATATTTGCATGTTGCATTCACATTAGATGCTTTTTTCCTAGAAGATGTTGTTATGCAGTATTCTGAACTTCCTTTGCAGCTCTTATGATTTTAGAGGGGGGGGGGTGAGCTGGAGCGCAGCTCATCTGCAATGATTTCATGTAGCTATTACCAAATATATTGATAGGCTTTTAGAATTTGCATTGGGCTTTCTGGCCAGAAATGTAGTAAATTTGCCGAGGCTATACGCTGTGCTGAAAGTGTCGATGAAAAGTTCTTAATGTTAAACCTGAGATTTGTGGGGATTGAAAACTGGCAGTAAAAGAAGGCATCGCTACCTACCTGCTTCCCCGCCTGAGGGGACACCAGACCTGGCCGCTTACTGTGGCACTGGAAGATGCTCAGTTACTGCAGTGAGGAGGATGGTATAAGAACCTGAGTGGAATAGAAATGCCATTTGCTTTCGTAAGCAAGCATTTAAACCGAGAAAATACAGTGAGCGTGAGGGAGTGGGCTGCTCTGGAGCTGAGCAGTCCCCCGGCCCAGCCAAGCTTCTTAATGCAGTAGTTCCTAAACATTTGGTTCTCAGCCTCCCTGAGTAAGAACCGTCACGCAAAGAGTTACTCGGCAGCTTCCACTCCAGGCCCTTAATGGCTTTTCAATCCCCCTCTCGGTGAAAGTAGAGTTTGCCTTACTTCTCTGGGTGGAAGTGATAGGTGTAATTCTGCACAGGAAACAAAGTCTCTCTGCTTAGATCTGCCGGGGGGAAGTGGAGGAAAAATTGCCTATATAAAGGCACAGGACTTCCTAAGGTCACGGCGCCTCTATCTGAAATGACGTAGGAAACAAAATGACAACCAAAAAGGGAACAATACAAAAAAATGCTTTATTTAAAATGACGGTACCTTCTCCTGTGAAAGACAAGAATGATTGTGCTGTTAGAGGTATGTGTTAAATACTGGCTAAACATTTGGGTTTTTAACCAATGCTGCCATTTGCACGGGCAATTAATCTCATCAGTTGGAGGCTGAAAGAAGGGAAGGGGTTATTTTGTTCAAAGCTAGGTAATTTTTTTTCAGGTCCTGCTGTATTTTCATTTTATTTATTGTTTGAATCTTGCATTTGATTTCAGTATAATTTCCTTACTTCTTTAATAAAATACAAGAAGTTGCTAGTGAATGTCAAAGCAACGTCCAGATGTTTTCTTCAAGCACAAGTCCCCTGCTATGACCTCCCCCCGGCTTCATTACCACATAACGCAGATGTGGTAACTTTCAATAAGAGCTAATTTAAAGGACTAATAATACTCTTTATTAAAAAAAAACCTCTACAAAGAACACCTGTGGCCTAAAAATGAAGGCTTGGAGACCTTTCACCTTGTCATAATAACCAACTGCATCCTCATAAAAATGGAAAATACTGTGATAAACATTCTCTGCCCCTTTTCTGCACGTTTGCGAGGCTGATCCTGAATCCACTCACATTTGCTGCACACAGACATTAATCTCATAATAAACATGACTGTCAAAACAATGGCACAAAGAGCAACTACCCATCTTCCCATAGGAAAAAAAAATACATATATCTTGGAACAAAATGGATTAAAATGGTGATTGATGGGAATTGTGGTTATAGTTCAAGTATATAGGTATTGAGTTCCTCTGATGCTTTAAGAAATGGTTCGCTACCTTGCTGTGTACATGTCTGTGTTGTGCCACCCTGCTATTGACATGAAGTCATCTGTGTTTTTCAACTAAAGAAGCATTGTCTTTCAAATATAAATTCAGTATTAATAAGGGAAAATGCTGTTCTATTTTGAGAGAGAAACATACCTAATTTGGTATGATAATTTAAAGGCTCTAACTCAACCAGAACTCTGGGTTTGATGCAGCAGCGACTGGAAAATATTATGAACCGTCTCTTTACCAAAAAAAGAAAAAAATTACCCTAGAGAATAATGGTCTTCTGGCCCTAAAGACATTATTGTCTTGACAAATATCGATTGCCGGTTTTAGCACAGGATAAAATTTGGCATCCTTAATCTTCTTTATTTAGAATTTAATAACTTTTAAGATATTGCGTGACTCGGGGAGTTGGCAGGGGGAAAAGGAATGCTTCACTGCTAGAGCCTTGTGCAGTTACAGGCCGGCTTTGTCAAGCCTGCCTCGCTGCAGTGTGTAACCGTGAGTGAATATAGAGGCAAACGTTCCCTAAAGCAGTCCGTACGCTAATAAAGGGTATACCTGTGTCTGGGAAGAGCGTATGTAAAGAACGCAGAGGAAAGTGCAGGCAGAAATATAAACCCTTGTACAAGATGGCAGTAATTCTTTAACAGCTATGATGGCTATCTTTGGCCTAATTATCTGCTTTGGATCTCCAGTGCCTTCTCTTGACTGAATTAATGAATTCAGAGTTGCAGCCATTAAGGCTGCTGCTATTATAAGCAAGGCCAGTACACCGACAAATGAAATCTCTCCTATTTATAACTCCAGACCAAATACCTACTTCCAGCACAGTGCTCCAATACTACTTATAGCTAAGCTATAGATCTGGAAAAGCAGATTATGTTGACTGGGAAGCTTCTCTGCTCTGCATTGGAGATCTTTGCTTGAGGATAAAATAGTCCGTAATTGCATGATAGAAGTCAAATCCATGAAGTCTGGGAGAAAGCACCTTATGCTCAGATTATGTGGAGCAAAAATTGCGTGCTTTTTTTGGTGTCCATTTGGAATGAGTTCACTGGCTCAGGCAGATTCCAACCAGACATCTGTTAATACTAAAGGCTACTTTAGAGAGATGGTTGGAAACCTGAAGTTTACTTTGAGCAAAAATCGATGTAAATGTTGTTTTTCCACAAAACTTTTCAATAGAGCTTTTGGGGGGTTTATTCCTTAAGACAAATGGGGATTTTTTTTTTCTCCCTTAAAACAAGCAAAACAGGAAACCAGCATCGCCCTCACCACCTCAGCAAACAATCTTTGTCAGTGCCTTTTTTTCTTTTCTTTTCCCTCAAGTGTAAGGAAAAATGTGTGAGAGCGTATGACATCTGTGCTCAGCCTCTCCTTTCTCTGCTGGCTCTGTGAGATAGCGTAATAGGTTTCGTTCCTTCACCAGCCTTCCAAAGGACAAGCCTTATCTTGCAGGTATTGTTGTAGGACATGAGGTCACGCTCCAATGTGGAGTTTATCAAACATGGTGTGTTTACTCAGGATCACCTTTGAGAGTCTGGTGGCAGGAAAGGTCCCTGCCCTGTGTATCGGAGGTAGTGCTTGCAGGCTGTGCTGAATTAGCTTGTGCAAGCTAGTGACTGCGCATACAACAGTTTGGATGCATTTACCTGCTGTATCTGGCACTCACTTCATCTAGCAAGGAGATTTAACTGGTGTATTTGGGCTTTTTTTAACCTTTGTGCAGGACAAGTGCATGGCAAGAGGAGAATCAGGCTGCCATCAGCAGGTTTTATTAACTAAAACTTTGCATCCAGCTCATGTGTAACTTTGGTTCCATACCTCCTCCTCCTCCTCAACTCACCCATCCAGGAATGTCCTCTTACACATATATGTGTGTGTCTACACATATATAGCTATAGTTTTCATCACTTGATCATACCAAGATAAATGGAGAGTGAATTACAAAGCCCAAGAAATTCAAAGACAGTTTTGGAAGCCAAGTTTGAAAACCTTGTCAGTGAGAGGGAGCAAAGCATGCCCAGGCAGACACCCGAATGCTCTTTCAAAACCCAGCTTCTTTGTGTGTCTGAAATGGCCTCTCAGCATCTCTTGAGCAGTCCACTTTGGGCTGTGCTCTGTTCGAGTACCAATTTAAAAGAGCTTTCGCTGATGAAAGATCCTGGTATTAAAGGATCCTTTATTGCTCCTTTAACAACAGTGTTTTCCGAGACAATCATACTTTGTGACCGAGAGAGGAGGGTGAAACCCTGATGTCATCATTTATCATCGACATTGAGATGATTGTTCAAATTTCTTTCATCATTTTGTGTTCTGCTTACGTGTCTTGATTTAAACTCGTTCTTTTTCTTGTGTTTTCTCATATGCAGGAAAAAGAGGTGTTCAAAATCCAGAAGAAAGTGCTTTTCTCTATAGCCGTGTCGGTAGACTCCCCCCATGCCAATCTCATTTTGTTTATCCAAATTCCAAAAGCGATTGATAACTGGAAGTCTTACCGTCTAGTTGCAAAGATATGGACAAGACGAGGAGATGGGGACTTGGGTAGCGCAGCCATACAGGATATTCTAAAATTTGTTGGAGTCTGTGATATCCTGTAGCTAAAAGCAATGCAAACTAAGTGCTGTGATAACACTATTTGTCAGTTTTTCAAATGCCGAGCCTGAATTTAGGTATTTATGTTAATGTGTATTTTTCTAAGGAATTGTTGATGGGTTGTTTTTTACAGGTTGAGCAGGTATCAGTAACTCTCTAGGAAAGTGGAATATCTAGTTTTGGTGCGAAGGTATTAACATCCCTCAACAGTTTGGCAGTTGTTGACTTTACTCTTTTAAAACCACTCAGAAAATTGTTTTCTGTTGTTTCTTGTTACGTAAATACATTTTGAACAATTTTTAAAAAAGTCGTTTTCTCTTCGTATTCTCTTCTGTAATCACATCTGCAAGAGAAATGTGAGTTAGGAACATTAATCATTTGGGAGCCTTGTGTCTAAGTCTTTGAAGACAAAGTGCTGCTTCTGCTGACTGAAGACTTTTTGCCCAGGGTGGTTTCCTCTTTCCATATAAATCAAAAAAGCCCCGTGCTGCTGTTCTTCCCAAATCGGGTGGGGGCAGGGGGACCCTCAAGGAATAAATAGCTGGTTTTCATGTGATGTTGCTGCCATGTAAAACAGGCCAGATTCAACATATTAGAAGATTTTTGAGAAACAGCATTTAGGCAACTTAAATGAAAAATAAAGCCAAATTCTCCACCTGCCCAAAGCTGGGGCACACCCCCCCTCCCCCCACCTCATTACTTCAAAAACTGATAGGATCCCACTGTCTGAACGGCCCTTCAGATTAGGAGTGTTACTTAAGGTTCTGCAGGTTAGTTTCTAGGCTTCAACTGCCAGTAGGTCAGCTGTCTATAAATGTGTCAAAATGTAAGATTTATTAGCAACATTCGTTCATGTCTCAAATTCCCATGAAGAGTATGCAGGTGATGGGTAAAGACTGGTAATTGGAAGGCAGGGGGAAAATTAGTTGTGGAATACTGGTGTCCAGTTTTTGGAATGGTGATTTTTCAGCCTGTCAGATGACACAGAGCCTAAGTTTAAGTAACTTCCCTACAGCTACTCATCAGAGACAGAGGTTTCACCCTGCACGTGCAAAGCAAGTGGACTAACATAGGTGCAGGAGGTGAATTCCCACATCTTGCACTTTGCCTGTTTCTACTCCCCTCATGGCATCTGTCATCATCATCATCTACCCAGTTAGAGAAAAGTCTCTCCATCAGGTAAGCGCTTTCTATTTCTGCTTGGGAGCAGCGTAGATGCTTGTTCTTTGTAGGCAACTTGGTGTAAGAGCTGTGTTAGTATTATTGCACGTACATGTTTTCATTGGCACATAAACCAATAGTGCTGCAGATCAAAAGGAAGCCTGTGTTGATAAGCAGTATTGCCATGTGCCTACCATAATACCTGATGATTGCCAGATAGTATTGAATGGAGTTCTCTTACCCTTTGCAATGTTTTTGTTAGAAAATCTGGTACTGTTACCCTGTGTCAGAGGTAAGGCACTGGAACACAGGTGGGATTTAGCTCTCCTGAGAAACTGCCTCTTCTGATCCTTCCCGCTGCCTCTGTGCTGGCTCACCCCTCGCCCCGCTACAGCGTGGGCCCACTGGTACTGGGCACCCCTGCCCCATGCAGGGGAGGGAATGGCCCAGCCCCATTCCCTGGGTTTCTGCCAGCAGTGAGAATGCTGCTGCCAGCTGTTGTGTACAGCAAACAGGAAGAACTTTGAGGAATGGTCCCTCGACCTGGTGGGTACACCTGCTGAGGTGTTTTGACACGGATTGACTCAGAGGTAACAGCAGGATTAGGTTTTTCATTGCATGGCTAAGCCAGGAGTGTGATGCCTGCGAATATAGCAGGGATGTTGGTATTGGTGACTTGCCTAGAGCTGTGCAAAAACATTGTTGGAGGAGTCAGGCATTCAGCGGAGACTTCCTGAGCCCTGCAAGGGCTTCTCCTATAGTCTCTTTGCTCATCTTCTTCCCATATAACTTTCTACCTTGGCATGACTAATCTCCCAATTAATGTGTAATCACCTCTAGCATTTTAATATAACAAAATAATAATTTATGTCTTAATACGGAATTTAATTTTTGTTTGTGCCTGTCATGTTTCAGGTACCAGAAAGGGTCAAAGAACAGGTGTGGGTGTCTGGGGAGCACTGGATTTGCAGTGCTGGTCATGAGTTATGAATCACTCTAACTTGCTGTTGTTGGCTGAAGCCATATCAAGGTACAAGATGAGTCTTTGAAACTTCAAAATGAATCATAGCCTCTGAAGTGGGAAATAAAGCACCACACAACAACTTTCTGAAAGTTGGAACTAACTCCTTTGACTCGTTTGGAAAAGGGTCAGAAGAGGAAGAGCTGTCTGTGCTGGCAGCCTTGGGGGATCAGAGCGCAGCAATTGCGCCTGCTTTTCTCCCCCTAAGTCTGACTCTTCTTTTGAGGTTTTGTGTGATTGCAGAAAAGAAATGCCATGATTAAATTCTTCGTTTGTCCACTATATTAATGACTTAAAAACCAAGGAGAAAAAGATCAAAGAGTGTGATCTGATCTTTATAGACATCTGTAGCCACTGAGAAGAGTGATGTTGCGGAGTCCTGTCTAGTGAATACTTCAGATAGCTCTGTGGTGAAATATGGAGCCGGTGGGAAGTATTGTGGAGACAAAGGGTAACATCATATTATATAGAACCTGCTCACTTCTGTTCCCAGACCAGCATGCTTCTTGCCCAAACCCAAACTCTGCTAATATTTAACAGGGTAAAAACAGGTTATTTTTGCCTCATTTTGAACAATAAAGCAAGCATCCTCGCCTGCCCCAAGGAGTGGTCATACAGAATGAAAGCATGAGGATATTGGACTGAGATCATGCAAAAGAAAAAAAAAAAACCAATTAATTTTTTGCTCTACATTGATGTTTATGTGCCTGTGCCCTCGTTATGCAGGAATGCTGTCAAAAGAAATATTTTCTTCCCCTACACTCCAAAGAAATACTGCTCGGCCATGATTATGTGCCTGTGCACCATGTCTGCTTTAGAGTGATGTCCCCAGGGCTTTCTGCACCCGCAGGACCACCGCATGCTTTTGAGGGTTCTGGGAAAGCAACAGATTTAAACTCTTCCCAACCACTGCAGCAAAGGCCATTGTACTGTCCTCTCCATCCCTGATGATCCGCTCAGCAGTTTGGTTTTTGAAGGGGAGACTTGCTTTCACAGGAACATCTCCCCATCTCCAGAGGGGCTGGGGGTAGGTGCTTGAAAATTAACACACATCTCTCTGCACTTGCTGCAATTACTTAGAAACCTGCATGTCAAACAACTCACGTGAAGCCAAAAAACATATTACTAGGGGTGTGCTAGCAGCACCAATACACTAAACCACAACTGACCGTGTGCCCCAGCACTGGGCTTTAAAAGGGCAGGGCCGCGAAGTTGGGAGTTGGAATTCTGCTTTAATTAGGCCACTACTTGACCTTCTAAGCTATATTTTCTTCCTCCTCATGCTATGCTGGAGGAAGGGCTGCTGGAGAAGACAGGAAGAGCCCTATCTGATCGTTATCAGGAGCAGACGAAAGCCATGCATTGCCTTTTCCTTTTGACGTGTGCAATTAGTTTGGCTTGTGTGGAAGAAACATGTCAAGGTAAATGGCTGTCTCTGCCTTTCCCCTTGTTGATCCCTGGCAAGGCCTGTCATTTGCTCCTGATGTGAAAAGCTATTCAATCACCTGTTGACAGTGGTGTCCCTCTCATAAAACTTGCAGCACATCCTGATCATACACCACTGTGAGGTACCTTTGCTCAGGCAGTGCACCACACCGTGGCCCGACACTACCGTTAGGCTGTTTTACAGGCTGAGTGCACTCCAATTCCCTTCATAAAACTTTGCTTGAACCCAGGTGTTTCTACATCTCTCTGTCCCCCTCTCAAAAGAAGCTTTTCCATTTTTACAGGGTTACAAGGATCTTTCTGTCCAGGGCACGTGACATCTGTGGTGCTTAGCAGGAGCACGCTGCCCTTGCCCCCACTTGCAAGCAATCTCCTCCTTGTGGGCCCAGCAGCATCCCAGAGCTCTGCCACCTCCTTTGGCCTCTTGTCAGAGATGTCACATGTCTCCTGTGTTTGCTGTGACTTCTTAGTCTTCTCAGGCAGGGATCTGTGCTAATGCCTTCAGAAAATCAGCCCTCAGCATGCACAGGAGACTGACCCTCCATGGCTGCGTCTTGCGGGTGGCTCCCATGGAAGGCAAAGGACCTGGTTTGGAGGGTTTTTTTAATAAATAGATGTAAGAATTTATTTTCTTTTTAACATTCAGTTCACTAGATTTAAGTCATCCTCTGCTTACGAGAAACAAAGTCAAAAGCACGGAAATGCAGAGCAAATCCTGAGAGGGAGCTCACTTTTAATTGACTTTTTAGGCAGATTGCAGTGGTTATGCCAAGGGAAGGCATTAAGCTCACTCTGTTTCTGTATCTTGGAAGCATGTGTGTGTGCCCTTCCGCCGTTGCTGCAGGGGTGACCTTACTGCTCCCAGCATGAGCCATGGTCACAAGTCTCCGGTCATACTCTCCGTCTCGCTGCAGATTTCCTGTGTGGCCACGGGAGAGCCGTTTTAAACTTGTGCTATCTCCTTTGCTTTGACCAGAAGTGCTGCTAATCCTTTTCCTTCTTGTGAGACTGGATGTGTGTGAATACTGCCACCGTGGCAGGCCAGCGGCTACGAGAGCTCTGTCCGTCCCAGGACAGTGGGGAGGGTTTGTATTTGTCCCCATTTGGTTGTACCTCAGCAGATGGAGATGCCGGTGCTCCCTGGTGTCATTTAGGACACAGTGGAGAACGTTCTAGGGAAAGATTTGCAAAAAGTATCTTTGTTTAATCACAGACATTTTGGTTTTTTCCTCCAAGCACAATTTGAAGGGTGACAGGGTAGCAGGTGAGCCCGTCAGGGTACAGAAATCAGATAATGTGTTAGAAAAGGAGGGATAATCAGAGATGGGGATAATGGAAATAGCACTGGGTTTTTACAGTGCTATTATACAGTTTTAAAAGTACTTACCTCTGTTTTATAAAGGGGAAAATTGAGGCATTGCAGGATCCTGTGGCTTCCCCGAGGGCATAGAGGAAAACTTTTTTATTGGCACTAACACAGGGAGTGATCTGGCCAACACATAACTGAAGTCCTGTGCTGCCAGAGAGCAGGACACGGGCCTGTCCTCAACCACTCTTTGTCAAGACCCTGCTCTGCTAGCAGGGACCTATGTGTGGCTGCCGCAGTCCAGGAGCAGTGACAGGGCCTCTGCTCTGCCCATGCGGAGCTGCTGCAGGACACTGGCAGGGTGTGGGGAGGGAGGGGAGGCTGTGGGCACCCGGGATGCTGCCTGTGGCTGGGTTTGTGTGCAGGCTGCTGGCCTGCCACCTCCCCTTTTTAGGGGACAGTTACGGAGACTGGTAATCAGAAAGATCATCTGTGCTTTTTATCACATTTCACTTTTGCCAAAGGGCTTGGTCTTTAATCAGATGGCATTCAGAACTGAACCTGGGGATGGACAGCCCATCTGCTGTTTAGATAAAGTTTAGTCTTATCGGGCCCTCAACAACTCACAGGAGGCAGCTATGGGACTGCAAGCCCAGGAACCAGGAGATCTCAGCAGGGACAAACTCCTCGCTTCTACCCCACACCGGTTGCCTCTCCTTCGCTACTTTACCCTTTGCTTCTGAGAGCAGACCCAAGCGTTTAGGAGACGAACCACCTCCTCTTCTTAATCGCTTCGTTTCCTTCACAGGCTTCTGCACCGCAAAATCTGCAGAGGACCCCAGCCGGGGAGAGGAGGAATAACCCTCCCGCCCGGGGTGGGTAACTGCGGGGCCGGGGGCAGCAGCCGGCTGCGAAGNGGCTCTCGGCAGCCGAGCGGCGGTGCGCCCTGCTGGCAGCCAGGGACCGGCGGGAACTCCCGCTGGGGTGAATACGGGCGCTGTTTTCCCTTCCTTATTTTAAAGTAAGGTGGCTTTTTTGTGTGTGTGTGTGGCTAATTNGGCTTCTGCACCGCAAAATCTGCAGAGGACCCCAGCCGGGGAGAGGAGGAATAACCCTCCCGCCCGGGGTGGGTAACTGCGGGGCCGGGGGCAGCAGCCGGCTGCGAAGCNGCTTTTTTGTGTGTGTGTGTGGCTAATTTTAGTGCTAAATTGAGCCTAATTGTTACAATATAATGAAGGGGTGCTTTAGGTTAAATAATGACCCTTGCACCGTATTTATATGAATGAAGAATTAACCTTAAAAGGTTGCCCGTCTCAGGAAATGGATTGCACACTCGGTTCTCCCTATTGATTAGTTTGGGTATTTAAAGTGCTGCATTTTATCTCGCCACCCGCCCGGTAAATTTGTCATGATGATACTTAAAGGAGCGAATTGACGTTGTTTATTTTCCCAAACCTTTTTGGCATATTTCTTGGCTTCTTATTGCACCTTTGAGCTACATGGTATTGTATGAAGGAACAGTGATAACCCTTCTGCTTAAGTAAGCATGACAGCATAACATCTCTGTTGAGCTGAAACGGCAGCGAAAGGGATGCTGCAGTGCGAAATGTATATTACATTGCGGCTGATGGAGTGAGGTTAGTAATCCTGAAGAGGTTTTCAAGAGGACTAGAGTCTTCCCGTGTTACATGAATGATGGGAGGGTCTGTCAGAATTTCCGTTTGCTCCAAAAATTGGAGTTCATTTCTCCTTGGAGCTGCCAGAGAAGGGGAGCCATCCTAATAATTGCAAAGTAATTCAAGCCTGGGTAGTGTTTGGGATTTCAAATGTGACATGCAACTAACCAAAAAGAGACAGGACACGTGCCGGTGTTTCACTATTATGGATTTTTGAGGAAGTAATAGGATGATGTCAAGTTTTTACGTTAAATCTGTTTTTCCTACTGAAGTTTTTACATATCTTTAAAGTTTCTCAAAAATTTATTGGTGAATAGGGAGAATCTTGTGCCCTGGTGCTAACAACAGCTAAAAATCACTCCTTTGCGAGCTGCTTGCAGGAAGCACCACTAGCTGTGCTTGTGCCCCTGCAAATGAGGTGTTTCCCCACTGGTACCCCAGGAGCAGCCTCAGCACTGCTTGCCCCAGGTTCTCAGTGCTGGAGGGTGGGTGAGGGCTGTCTCGTGGCTCAGTGCCCCCCAGCCTGACCCCACTGGTGCCTCCCATGAGGGTCTGGGGAGCACTGGTATAGGTGGTCCATGTTGGGGAGTGGGAGGTTTGCAGGCACCTAATGGGATCAGCCCACAGCAGCATCTCCACACCCCATGCTGGGCTGAGGTCCAACCACCCTCACCCAGGCTGCATTGCCCAATGCATGCGAAGGGGCAGTGAGCCTCCACCAAGGAGGCTGTTTCCACAGCCGACAGTCTCTAACATGCTCCTCCAGTTAACTTTTCTTTTTTTCTCAAGTTTACAGATCTGCTTTTGGTCTTTGAGTGAGCAATTGCCACCCCTCTCCTAACCCCATGTCCTGGCCGGCGGTAGGAATAAGCACACTGCTTAAATTCCCCAAACAAAATGGAAATGGAAAGTCTTCGGTCTAGTTGAAAAGAACAGCAAATTCTGCTCGCAATCTGTAATGCAATTAGTGTTATTTGACTTGGCAGCCTTCGGAGAGCCTGCGTGGGCTGCAGGCTGCGAGGGCCTGGAGTCTGCCTCCGTCTAGGAAGGCTTGGGAGGAACTCTCGATAATTTTTACATCTGAAGCCTCTCAGTGGTTTTTCTCCCCCATCTCCTCTGCCCTCCACCCTCGGCGTTTGGATGCTGCAGTCAGTCCTTTTTCCCAGTTGGGAGGGGGTGAAGCTGGCCAGTTCTCCAGCCCCTGCCCTCCTCCGCACCCCCACCAGCCCCACGGGTGTCTGCGTCCCCCCGCCTGGCCAGGGGAAAATAAGTCTGGGTCAGAACTCACTGAGCCATCTGGGTTTCTCAGGCCAAATTATTTCTTGCAAGGGAAATAGCATTAGGTTGGTGTATCTGGCCCGCTAATTGCTTTAACTGGCTGAAAAGATTTCAGTCTGTTCTTGAACTCTGTGCAAACTTAACAGAATAGTGTTACCTTCAGATCCTGCCCCATCCGCGGCCAGAACATATAAACAAGTCTTTTGGTAAGAAAAGCAGCACAAAGTTTCAAGCTATGCTAGCAGAGGTTATGAGAGACAGGAAGTTATGGGCAAATTGATTTCACCACTGGGAAACTAAGGACTTTTTTTTCCCCCCAAGTAATGACTGTAAAGCATGCTAATGCTATTCAACATTAGTGCATTAAAGTGTGGCCTTATTAATTCAAGACATAAAGGCAACAAAATAAGCTGTTAAATTTAAAATATAATACATATATAATGAGAAAAAATGTGTGAAAGCTTTATTCAAATGAAAATGCAGAATTGTTTGAGCTAGGGAAGTATCTTTTGTGCTGAGTTATGAGCATATGTAATAGATTTAATTATTAATTTCTCCATTGTTCTATGCACACAGACAGGGTTCAAGGCACAGTCATTCTCTGGCTTTCATGGATCTAATTTGTATAATTATTGCCTGAATAAAGAATTGCTCTGATTCCTAGCTCACTTTTTTCCTCTCCTAAGTACTACCTCACTGCTGCTTTCCAAAAAGAGAGCACCTGCCAGTTCTTCAGGAATCAGCTGATCACTTCCAGTGATGAGGCACGCTCCCGGTGACGTTCCTTTTCAAGCCTTTTTGTCTAAATGAATTATTGTGCATCCTTTTTAATTTTATTGAACAAATTACATTTGTCAAGGTCTAGCTTTGTAAATAAATAGCTAGAGACACATGGATGCATATTGCTGCTGTTCAAGGTCTCCTGTTCTATTTATGGAAGCCAGATGAATGTGAAACAAAAGAGAAACTTTTCTCTAAAAGCAATTATCTTTCTGCATTCCCATCAGTATAATTATATTGCAGGGAATTTTAAGAAGTCATACAAGTGGAATTGAATACTTAAAATCATGGCTGAATCGTTATGCAAAAGCTGAGCAGAGTGTCTTGCCTCATACTAACAAAACACACTGTGGCTGGCTGTTTTCTTACAGCTTTACACCTGAAATGTATGTGTGTATTTGTCATAAAATAAGAATCTGAGATGCCTGCTATATGTATGAAAAGTATGTGTGGGAATAACTACTGAATTCCTCTTCATTTTGAAGTGCTAATATTAATGGGCTGAAATATTTTATCACTTGGGCATTTAAAAAGTCATGGCCTTGCTCTGTAAGTATTTTAAATTATGAGTATTTTCTTTGTCTTTGGAGACACATTGTGTTATTAAAACAGGACGTCTTCTTTGTTAATGGAGAGGTCTTCCCAGACAGTAAAAGGAATAAGGCCCAAGAACACATAGCTAAGTTCAGACTGCATTGGTGGAGGAGTTTGGTGAAAAACATTATATTGACCACACTTAGAGAAGAGCTGTGACAACTGCTTAGGAAGCTGCAGTACTGGCATGGTTGGTGAAAAGTCACATCATTCTCTGGGGGCAGTGGAGAAAGTCTGCCAGGAGAGTGATTTTTTTTGTCCATTGTCCCATCAAATTTTGAGAGCTTTTTTTGAAAATACAGTTGTATGTTCCCTTTAATTTGTTGGGACAAATTAAAGTGTCTGACATTGTTTGACAATGCTATCAGGCTACAAAATAAAATTTGTGAGGATGTTCTATGAGTGCTTTTACACTCCTGTCACAGCAGAAAGCTCAGCAGAAGCAGCTACAGGGGTACCTTTTGAGGAGAAACAAGACCAGGTCTGGGTGAAAGCCTTCTTCCAAAGCAAAGGAACCAGAGATCCTGTAGCAGGGGTCTGCTGCACTGGTTATCTCTCAGCTACCACATTCCTTTGCAGGGAGGTGCTATGGAAAGGTGAGAATATGACAGAGCAATTAGAAGCCAGTCCTTGTCCTTGTATGAAGAAGTGAAATCAAAGTGGCATGGGATAAGTGTTTGATGTTTCCAGGTTTGCATTTGCACATATATGCTTAAATGTATATTTGCATTTAATATTAGTAGACAGATGTATTTTTTCCAGCTAGACTTTTCCTCCTACCTCCTTCCACTTCTGTTACATCCAGAGTTGCTGTCTTTTTCCTTTGCTCTACTACCCCTTTTTCCCTCTTCCGGCCTTTCTCATGTCAAACAGGACCATGTAAATGAAACATTTAAAGCCCAGCTATGAAGAAATGAGGTACTTAGCCTGACCTTGGCAACCAGCTCTAGCACATCAGGAAATGTTCGTAACTCCCCATGCCATGGAAGACGGCTGCACAAAGCTGGGCGCTGAGAGGTGCCCGTCCCACACAGAACTGACTGTGCTGTACACATACAGCAGCTCCAGCCCAATGTTTTCTTTTCTGTGAAAGCCATTTTGACTGCCATGTGTTTGCATTTATTTCCTTTCCGTCTCCGTACATGACTCATCCACAGCAGGACGGAGGAGCCAGGGCAGAGCTGGGCCGCCTGGGAGCTCCTTTCTCTCTTCCCAGCCCTGGTTTGGGCAGCTTTCTGGAAGGCAGTCCCACAGCGAGGAGCTGGTCGCCAGGCTGCAGGAATTAACCTGCTGTGCTCATGGCAGCTGGGCTGGGTGTTCCTATGCAGGGCGGTCACATGAGGGCTATCATCTTCCCGTGCCTTGATAGAAGAGATGGAGATGCTTCTCCCTCTGTAAAGTGAGAGAGGCAGCTTTTACTCACTCTGGCTTTGAACCTTGCAGTTCCCTGTAGGTTACCCGCAAAGCATACTGCCACAGGTCTGCTGCTCCTAGGTTTTAGTTCAATCCAAACCTAACCTTTGCTTCTTTTTCCAGAAGTCCCATTGACGCCAGAGTTTTCTTGTGTTCAGCCATGGGCAGGGTTACAGTAAATGGTCTCCTCTCACTTCCTTCTGGGATCCCATGCCAGGGAAGGAGGTATGTTTCCATCTGAGGATCCTCCTTGAGCAAGACTTTTATATCATGGGGAGTTACGCCTGAACCATAATGGTATTTTAATCGACTTCTGTTTTTCAGTAAATTCTCCTCCCCCCTCCAATAATCTGAAAATCTGTTACCAATCAGAATATGATATGTATCCTCAGCCAGTTTCAGTGGGGCTTATTTCTATTACATCTGGCAGTGTGTCCGGCGGGGGAGAAAAAATCTTAACCAGAATTAGCTGCACTGAAATCCGTTAAATTTTGGATGTGTTCAACCTTTTTGGCCAGACTCATTCTGGTTCATGAGAAGTAATTATCTCTTGAGTATCACATTAATATTAAAGATCCGTAGGCATTAGTATTTAGGCAATATACCTTCTTCCCAGCTCCAAAAAAAAGATATGGGATAATTGATCTGAACATGCTCCAAATGTGCACATGTCTTTATTTATGAATTCCAATGTGGATTGTTTGTGAGGATAAGTCAGAATAAGGAAAAACAGGCAAAAATGTTGGGACCTCTCATCTTCCAAGCCATTTCTTCTAGGAATAGTTATAATCTGCTGAAAATTAGTTGTGAAAGCTAGCAGCATGTTAATAGCATACATTACAAACACTAAATCCCTTGCACTGGTACTTCTGATTTACACCTTTCCCTATTTCTTAGATCAGGGAATTTGTGGTGGCTGGAGATTGTGGCTGTCTGCAGCCAGACTGGTAGCTGGAGAGCCAGGTTTGGGCACTGTTGGCTTCATTTCCTAAGATTGGTGTGAAATTGCACCCCAGCTTCCGTCTGCTGAAGGAAGAATTGCCCTTGGAGCACCCAAAATGCTGTCCCCTGTAGGGTGTCCATCAGCTGGCATCCATCAGCTGTGGGGATGGTGGAGCAGTCCCAGATGTGGAGGTGATGATGGCTGTGCTGTGTCCCAGGATGTGGTGGCTGAAGCTGCAGCCTTAGGTGTTTGGGTACTGCTTGTAGCTGGAGAGTGCCAAGTGTGTGAAGATGGCAGCTCTGCTGGCTTAGGGCTGGGCTTGAGCCACCAGGCACCCCCATGCTGACACACTTCCATACCATCCATCGGGACGGTGACACTTGCATCTCTGCTGAGGTACATAGATGGTACTGCATCCCTCATCCTTCACCAGCAGCAACTTCGATTACTTCACACGAGTCAGCAATGCCATTACCTTAAATAGAAGGGGAACTTTTTCCTTACTGAATGTTTTATTGCGCTCAGCTTCACTCAGTCGGGGAAAACAAGTCTATAAAAGTGCCGCTAGCTTGTTTCAACTTCTGCACGTGCACCCACCTCATTTTCACGCCCTGGCGAGGGGTGTCAGACACAGCCTGGCCGCCCGAGCAGTCATGGACTGGCCCAATTTCCTGCAGAGTGCAGTGAAGGCTGTAGATATCAACTTCAAAGGTAAACAATTACCTTTTATTATCACACATGGCTTTAGCTCTACCAGTTTCAAATAGCACATAATCACAAGTCTGTGATAACATTTACTCCTGATGAGAGAAAATTTACCAAGTACTAAATTGCTGCTGAGATGACGGGAACATGAGCCAGGCAGGAATTAACTCTGATGATGAGTCAGCAGACGTTAATGTCTTGCACCATGCTGGAGACATCTGCCGAGCCGTCCACTGTTGAATCATCTTAAATATTTCTGTGTTATTACCCCTTCAGGAACAAGCATCGGAGAACTTTTGTGTCTCTGTGTTATATATGCATAAGCTATTTTAAAATAAATATATGCAGGCACATAACAAGTGTATGCGTTTAGGTATGTAGGTAATTTTCAGCTGCGGGAAGGATGAGCAGCCAGCAACTATTTAAAGTAAAACATGCATGGAAATGCTAATAGCAATTGCCTACATTTGGTGCTTGGAAAGTGATAGCTTTGCTCAGTTGTGGCTCTGATGAGCCTGGGAGGGTGACCTCGTGTCCACACCGTATGCCCTGAACCTTCCTACAGACCAACCTGGCCAAGCTCTTGGAGTAGGAGCTACAAGTTCTCTAAAAGCTCCTCATGTTTTGAAACTTAATCCCTCAAGAACAGCTGCAGGGTGCTGCATTCAAGTGTATCATCACTTCAGCTTTTTCCAGTTTTTTTTCCCATATGCCCGGAATGTCAATACGTAGTTAGATAAATGTAGTAACTACGCGCAATCAAGAGCATCAGATGAATTCAGTGGAGAGGGGCAAATGACTTCTTAAATGAGATCCTTTTTCACTGAAGGGCCTGCAACTGTGCCATCATACACTGCCCTCCTTCTGCAGCGGATCTTCAGCAGATGTTAAGGCAGTGACAAAGAGCTGGGGGGGGCTCTGGACAATGTGACCAAAGGAAGAGGCTGAGCTTTTCTTTAGTAATTTATTTTTGCATTCAGCTTAACTCACTGCAGCAAAACAACTCAGGTTCTTTTAAAGTACATTGTCTGCACTGGCCTTAATTAATTTAAACTTTTGCATACATTATCCAATTGTATGTGCATGAGAACTGCAGTAATCCAATGCACATTGCGCAAAGCTGCACTTTTTTGAAACTGACTCTCTGAGGTCTGGAGGTCAAAAGTTAATTCTAGTGAGATATGTGAGAGTTCTCTGTGTTTGCCAAAAAAAATTGTTGTTTCAGGCGTTCTGCAGTCTGAGTGTCACTGCTCCAACTCGTGTTTTTAAGGTTTCCCCACCCCCTGAATTTTCGGACGCAACTTAAAAAACCCCACCACCCAACCCACCCACTGTTTTGGAAAGCAGTGAGTGAGAGCAGGCTTGCCTGTTGCAGAGGGGATGAGGGGAGCACAAGCTGACAGTGCAGCTGGTGTCCCACCAGTCCAGCTGTGGGGCGGTGGGACTGGACAGCCTCATGGTGCCTATCCTCCCTCTCCTTATTGTTCTCCTCACTGCCACTGACCCCAGGCTTGGACTGTGCTCAAGGCAAGAACATAGCTGCCTCCCAGCTGATGGAGGTGCTTAAGCCCGTGCCACCCTCTTCCTGGTGTCGGTTGGTCCCCACTAATGGGCCTGAGGATCCCAGGGCTTCTGAACAGGTTAGATGCTAGATGCTTAAAGTAGCTCAAAGGAAATGATGTGAACATGCCCAGTATGCTGGGTTTTGCACTCAAACACTGCTTTTTCCAAAAATTAGCTCTAACAACCCTTCTTGAGGTGCCCTAAAATAACAATTTAGTACTTAATGAACATTAAGAGGGAATTAAATTAATCTAAACAGTAGCTTGGTTTTAGAGTTCTTAGTAGTGGCAGCACAAAAGTAAGGCAGTGTTTTTAGACCAAATAAGAAATCCATCCTTTGAGGATTGGTTTACAGTCCTCCAGAATTTTCCACAAGGTTAATAACCAGGTGAAACGTCCTGGCAGGAACGATCACGTTCCCGCTACTACCCAGGCATTAGAGTGGTACATAAGGAGGATTTGAGTAAGCATCTTCTACCATGGAAGAATGTGCTTCTCCATACTTACTTGAAATGCTTTCTCCCATTTTCCTTTGCACGCCGAACATCTTGGGCATTAACTCTTCTTGAAGTACAAAATGGAGAATACAAGTGCCAGAACATTTTTGTCAATGGTTTCCAAAAACTATGGAATTTCCTGCCCAGCTACATCAGATCAGCCAACAACTTTGTAATTGCTAAAAACAGCCTGTTGATTTTCCTCCCAAGTGTTTCAGCTGGCCTGGCCGAGCTTTCTCTTTTCCACTGTCTTGAGATGTTTCTCTCATTGTGCACTGTGCTATATTTTTATGATCAACATATCCTATAGCAAACAATTTCAGGCTGATGGCGGAAGGGAGATTGGGTTCAGGTTAGAGATTTGAGCCTGGGATGGGGAGCCAGGAATGCCTCAGTTCCTGGACCAGATCTGCCACTAAATCAGGAATCCACATAAAGCAAAGCCACATGATGAGCAATTGTATGATGATTTGATTTTCTGTGCAGAAGAGGAAGTGAGTGTTTGAATGCGGTTCTCTCCTTGGCGTGCCCGCTGCAACCAAAGCTGTGGCTACAGGTGGGTCGTGAGCTGGGGGCAGGGAGCAGGTTCCCTCCAAGGGGATGCTGAGAATCAGGAGGCTGCTGTCTAATTGGGGACCAAAAGTTTTCACCAGAGCCATACTTGGACTGACATCTCGGTGGTAAATGCAAATAAATTAGTTAAGTACGCCTGTATGAAATTTTCCTGCTGAAAAATTCATTCTATAAAAACATTTATACTGTATTCTTTATTGTCAGCTAATCCTGCCCAAACTCATTAAATGGCAGTGTGTGGGTTACTCGCTGTCAGTGAAATTATCAAAGGCATTTTTCAGCTGGTGCACCGGGAAAGCATGTGCTTCAATGCCAACTAAAACAATAACGAGGAAATGTTATGATCAGACTTGACCAAATGACCTTTCCCATTTTAGATTAGTTCTTAATTTCAGCACAGGGGTCATCCTGTGAGAATACTTACAATAAGTCACTGCTCACCTCTCACATGAAAAAGAAGTGACTTATTAGAAATCTCACTGTACTCATTGCAGTTAATGAGATGTGGAAAGCTTTGTAATTTGATTTGCTGGACCATATGCTGTAAAGGGATACTGCTGATTTCATTCCTCCACATTTAATTTAAGCAGTATGCAATGGCTTCTTCGTATGGCTACTTATATAATAAAAATTAACTTGAAGTATAAAAAAAATACACCATTGTGGAGTTTATTACTCTATGTGGTTGAGTTTCAAGTGTTTTTCATTGAAACATCTGTAAGTAATGTGTAGGTCTAATTTTAAATCCTGGCAAATATTTTCCATTTAACATTTGGTTTTACTGACAGGCTAGGAGCAGTGGTTTTCAGAGCTTGTCAGTAACAGATATGCATTTTCAAAGATAAACATTTTTTTAATTGAAGATAACTGCAATTCAATACCTGCTTTTCCTACTCCTCCTTGTATTTTAGCGGTTGCAAGCAGGAACGCACTCGTCCCCTCTCCCTGGAGATCCCGGCCATGGCAGCAGCCCCATGGTGGTTTGGGCTGTCCCTCACAGGCTCTCCCAGAGGCATGGGGCAGCCACATGGGGCTACACAGCCTTCAGCAGAGTGCACCCAGCCTCACGGTTGGGCTCATTACCAGAGGGGAATAAGGTAGCAGCATCGGGAGATCACGAACTGCCTGCGGATGTCTCCTTCAGAGAGATTCCCTCAGACGCTTTGCAGGAGATGGTGGATTTGGGCCTCAGCCCCGGGCTGAGCTTGGCCACGTGCCGTGGCTCAGCAGCACCCACTCAGCTCCTGGGGCCAAGCGTGTTCTCCTGTACCGCAGTGGCTCGCTGTCAAGGCTTGGTTTCAGGTTATTCGATTTTTCGGCTGCAAACTAAATGAAACAGCTCAAACAGGCAGGCTGGCCTGCATAGACCATAAAAGCGAAAACCAAGCTGACTCGTCAGCATGCGTCGCGCTGCCGGGCGAGGGCAAGCACGCTCCTCTGGTCATGGTGCTTCATGTGAGAGCCTGAGTCCCTGCTGGGCTAGAGACAATGCTAGAGATACTGTGTGTGAGGCAATGAAAGGTCAGTTTGGAAGTTGAATGTTAAGAATTTTTTTTCAAAAAGAGGTCCTGGAAGACTAGACACGTGAGGGACTCCCTAGTTTCATCTGACAGAAATGGCACAGCGTTATTTGCGATTAACGCCACAGTGTCCTCAAGCTCTAAATATGAGGCCTGTGTGTGAGTTTTAATCTAACCTGTTGGTTAAATTTGAGATCAGACCAAGAAATCCTTTTAAGGGAAGTTGCCACCCATGGAGGCGTGTGGCGAGGGAGGCCGCGACTCTGCACTGTGACAGGGCTGCAGCAGCTACAGAAACGCCATTTTGTGAGGCACATGGCAAAGGGGATGGTGCTTGTTTGTGTGTCCCTCTCTCTCTCTCTCTCCCGTCCTCTACACTTTACTGTTTCCTCATACCAATTTAAAAAAAAGCTAGTTTAATTCTGCTTTAAGTGAGAAATAATAATAGTACATTATTTCCCTTAGACCATGACTGTCATCTTGTTGAACCCCAAACTGCAGCAGCAGCAGAGAATGGGGTTTTGGCACAGGAGGGTGAGCTGTGGTGAGGAGTGGTGGCCAGAGGGAGCAGAGGAACCTCCACTCTCCCACAGTGCTGTACCGAGCTCCAAGGTAAGTGTGTCAGTGATACCCAAATTCAACGGCTTTACATTTAGAAGCAAACATGTCTTTGGACCAAAGACGGCCCATTTCTTTTTAATTTGGAAACTGTCTTTAATGCTTTGAGATGGGCTGCAGTGTGGGTTCAGCAGCTGAACGAGGGGCATGGGCTCAAGCCATCACTCTGCACCTCTTGGGTCTGTGTCCTCCTTGGTGGGGACCCTGCCAGGGAGTGAAACACAGGCCCTTCATATGTGGATGTCCAAATTAAAAAATAATAACAAAATCAGGCTTCAATTTTAATTCATCCCTTTTTTCTTTCATCAGAAGTTTTGAAGTGCTTCTGAGGAGGTTGGTGATAGTCATAATCTCAGCTACAGTGATTTCTCATAAACATTGAGAGGAACTGCAGCTTTGCTGAATATAGTGTCTGTTTTAAATGGCTGGTGGTTCACTTGTTTTTAATATGAGTACAAGCACAGAGGCAAGTAAAATCTAATGAAAGTGCTTAGAAGATTTTGTTTTGATACCCCACAGCAGCCCTGCTTTGTACTGAAGGGGGAAAAGATTTCTTTATAGCCAGGCCTGCAGAAGCCAGAAATTTAATCTTGCTCCACAACTTATTTTATTGCATTTTTAATTTTCTCTTGCATTACCCTGACCCTTTTCTATAGCTTTTGACGCCTGGTGCTTAATTACTTATCATTAGCAATGTACATGGGGGCCTTCCTGCATATTTATAAATGTGATCATTAGTACATGGCAAGACAAAGACTTCTTTAAGACCATCATTAGTTATTCTGTTTTCATAGAAATGTTCATTAGAGAAACTACCCACCTGGTTAAATAATTATAATTAAGAATTGGTAATCTCCTTTGCATTTTTAACTTGATCTTCAGGACGTGTGTGCATAGCTAAAAGAGCCTTGTTTGGCCATCTTACTATCTTTTCCTTTTGATTTGAATTGTCAAGCAGATTCAAAATGCTGTGTTTTGGAACTGTATACCCCAAGAATGATTTATAGAAAGATAGATTATTTAAAAAAAAAAAACAAAAAAAAAACAAAAAAAAGGAAGAAAGAAATCAACCCAGCAATTATCTCTGAATTCATTAGCTGCGCACTGGCAGGGAGAGGTTATATAAGCCATTTACTGTAATGCACAGTATGGAGTTAAAACAAAATGTCACCAGAGCCTGGTTTCTCTGCCCTGCCTGTGGTAGTCACTGCAGACACCCAGACTGCGGGAGAACACTTGCCGAAAGGTGTCATTTCCATGTCATGGTATGGTATTACTTGGAAATGCTGACAATAAACACGATAGCGTCAGTACTCCTGCTCCCAGCCATCGTGGGGAGCTGGTGGGAAACCTGACCGAAATGTGTGCATGTGCCCGTCTGCTGCGAGGCTGCAGGGAAGGGAGAGCATCCCTCCTCCATGCCCATGGCGGCTGGCACAGGGAGGGCTCACCTCTGATAAACCACAGCAATGGGAAGAGCTTGGCAGTGGCATAAATATCATCTGTAAACAATTAAGCAGCTACTGCTCATTCAGGGCAGTTTTGAGAAGCAAAGGAAGTCTGCAATCAGTTATATCTCCAATTACCATAAAAATATATTAGCCATTCATTCATTTATTAATGATTCATCAGTTAACCACACATAATGAGCAAATAATTAGCAATGCTGTACGGTTGCCAAAATTGAAGAAGTGTTGGCATTTTAAAGATGAAAGGTTGCATTTATGTAAAAAGTCGGGTGGTGATAAAGTTAATACAGAAGATAATTATAAAAGTGGCTGTCCTATTTTAGAGACTGAGGTCCTGCCGAACTTGCCTAATTGAACTGAAATTAATATTCTTCAAAAGCACGCATGTTACTGCATACTAGCTGCTGCATTTACTCAGAGATCTCCCTTCAGTAAGGTACATCGCACAATACAAGTTAATAAAATGCCAGACAGCAAGACTGCGTTCTTTGTTTGCTCGGTTCAGGGCCTTGTGGAAAACAATAAATTGCATTCATGTCAGCCGAGGCCCATCCCTTTGCTAATTACCGTTTGGTGCTGAAATGACTTCTGTGAAATTGGGAGCATGAGGAAACACACAGCCGTACAAGGGAGGCTTTTCAGACTACGGCAGTAAATGTGAGATAGGCCTTAGGCACACAGATGTTAAAACAGTGAATTCCCCTAAAGATTGCACTAATGGAAACCCTGTCAGGGTAAGTCAAATCCGGGGTCTGTGGTCAAAATCTAATTAATGTTCCTTTACTTAAAAAGAATATGAATGCCTGGAGGTGGTGAAGAACATATAGGAAACTTGCATGTTTGTAAAATTGCTGGAGTGGATGGCAAGCACTGCTGAGCCCTTCCTTACGGGGTAACACCTGCTGGAGGAGCTGTTTACACCTCTTGGTGCAGCACTGCGGGACCTGGCTCAACCCCTCTTGGAAGCTCTGCACAAAAACGTCTGTTGGTACCTGGGCCACCTCCCCAGTGGACAGTCATTGCTGTCATTAAACACCACCTCTTCATTCTGTGCGACTGAGTGGTGTCAGCAACGCTGTTTAAGAAGTACTTGTAGCTGAAGACGTAAGAAAGGGCCACGTCCTCTTTGTGTGAAAACAAAGGCTTGCCCGTCTAGGTTGAGCTTGAGGACACTGCTGGGGCTCTTAGGCGCTTTCACAGCTGCACTGTGCATGGCCTGTGCAATAACAGAGGAAATGAATTTATAATGCAACAATCTCTTCATTTTCACAAGCACAAAAATTCCCCTAAATACTTAAAATAACACTCAGAGTGGGACAGACCTTAAATTTTGAATAAATGAAACCCCAATCCAGTGTGTTGCTGAAACAAGCTTGTTATTAAAGAAATAAATTTGAAACAGCAAGTGGTTTGAGAATTTTGGATTTAATTATTTAAATCTGCTTAAGATAACTCTCTAGCACTGTGTTTGGGTTTCCTGTTGAGAGCATGTTTTCCAGGAAAGGTATTCCTCCCACTGCCTTGGAAATATTAACCTTCTCATGCAACAGTGGTTTAAGCAGTAGAGACAAATAATTATTATTGTAATAAGGCAAGATACTGTATGGGAACTTGGTGATATTTCCTGGATGTATACTGTCATGAAAACTGTACAGAGCTGTTTGGGGTTTGGAGATACCACTGCTTTCCTTGGCTAAATGGCCCACATAATGAGACTCGAAACGCTCTTCAGGTAAGAGAGAGAGAGTTGTTCCCTTAGTAGTGTCACAGAACAAACCACAACCAACTGTACCTGAACTGGCAGGTTTGCAATTACAAGCTAATTTGAAGTATTATATATTATTTAATAGGTAAGTATTGGGGATTTGACTTTGTTCATTGCCAATTGCTGTACTTTAGTTAAAATTACTATTTCACCTTTAGGATCTAACATTGTCTCCTAATGCAGCATAGATCAAGAAGGCAATAAATCTGTCTTGTCTTTTATAGGGCCATAACAGGAGCTTCCTGTATCCCGGGCCTGTGTTTAGGGTAAGAATCAGACAAAAATATTCAAGGTGCCCAGGAAAGGGATAAAGACCAGGGAGGTGTTCCTTGTCCCAACCATGACCCAGACACAGGGAAAGTCAACTTCCCACCACAGCCAGGAGTGAGCAGGGGAGACAACTCTGGCTTTCAGTCACATTTCCTTTCCCTGGGCTTGTGCTGGGACAGAGGGACATGGCCACGCTTTGTGCTGGCTTGGACTTGATGCTTAGCTTGCCTCCTGTAGGGCAAGCATGCTGTAAAGAGCTGGGATGATGTTTTTGTGTTTGAGTATCTTCACAAGTAATCACTTATGTCTTCAAGGTAGGATGTTCATCTTAACCGTTTTCTTTCCATATGTTCTCTCTGCTTTGTCTATGTTTGCCATACAGCTTTTGGAGGTGGGTTACACACTAGTTGGGTGTTACTCTATTGCTGAGTATTGCCAGCACTCTCTGTCAGTCATGTTGGCCACTGTGGCTCAAGTGCCACCCTCCATCATAGGCATGAAGCCTTTCAGCTTTCCCGATGTTACTGAGGTTGCCTTGATGTAACTGAATTTGTCCCTTCTGTCACACCTAAGGGTTGGGTCTTAGGGAGCTTTCAGCTTTCTAGCCAAAGTTTGTGGCAAATCCAGACTTTCAATTAATCTAGTTAAGTGATTCAATTACTACTCACAGGTCTAATGATCAACATAGCTGTGTCATTGTCTGAATCCAACACCACCAAACAACTCAAGAGTTGGTGTTCAGTTCAGCACTGGGTTCTCAAAAATTCACAACGTGTGTAAGGATGGTGTTCAAGAAAAACTCAAAAGATCTGCTTGTTTTTTCTCATTCAAGCATGCTCACTGACATACCTTGTGATAATTAGCAGTATTTCCTTTTATAAACAGTAACTTAAAGAAAAGGTAGTCCTACACATATTTTTTTCTTAAGATCTAGTGTCTATGTGTTACATGAAGCAGATGGTGGTTTAAAGCTTTGCTCGTGCTTAAGAGATATCTTTCAGTCCACTGAAAGGGGTTGATTAGTGTCCCCTAGCTGAACCATTTTTCCCTCTGTTGCTTTGACCCGTTGATTTAATTATGGTCTAATAAAGAGAGGGCTGAAAGATTGTTAAAAATCCTTTTTTTTTCTTTTTTTTTTTTTCCCCCATGAATCTGACCTATGCTGGTCTGTCAGTGCATTTTTGACTTGCACATGCCCTCTTCATTATGTAAGCATACTGATGCAGAGGTTGTCTTCCTTCGAGCCGTGTGGGGGTTCCCCTCAATAGTAGGTCAGATTTATTTTCAGTTTTAACCAAACCTTTTATTTTGGTGAAAATAAGAAATAAAAAATAACCAAAGCAAGTCACAGTATCAAAAGGAAAGACCTTAGAAAGTTTAGTGGTGACCCTTTCTTTCTCTGTTTTCTTCCCATCTTGCCAGCAAAGAAAGAGGAAGAGAAATGAAAACTCTAGTTTTGCTTTCCAATTAAGTAGCAAGAATGAGTGGAAGTTCATGAAACTTGCAGTTTTTTCACTAAAAATGCTTGCTACTTTGCAACTTTGCATTGTGCCTAGGTCTGTGTTAATGCTCAAAAAAATACTTCACACTACTTGTCATATTGCCAGCCTCCCCTTTTCCATGCCCTTCTCCTCCCACCAGCTCTGTAGTTTGCTACTCTCAGGTCAGAAGAGCTTTTCTCAGCATGCTAATTTTACCACTGGGCAGACTCATCTGTGTCTTCTTATAGAGCGAGATTGCCACAAATGTGCCCTCTTCTCCACATTCTGCTTCTGCTGTAGGAGAGGGCTTCTGGTGCTGGAGGTCCCAGTGCTATCCTGGCTGCACCAGACTGCTATGACAATCTTTAGAAGAATAAAAAGTGGGGGGGAAAGCTCCAACTGCAACTTCAAGGAATGGCTCTAATATGCTATTCGTGGCTTGAAAGAACGGCAGTGCTACCCACAGTGGCATTGTGTGGCTGTGAACCTTCTTAGATGGCTCTCATGCTCAGGTTTCTGTGCTGCAACTCCATAGCCAGAGAGCTAACAGCCCACAGGGCTGTGCCAGGTTTGCAGCACATCAGGATGTTCACTAAAACAAAAATGTAGTTAGTGATGGTGTGGACCCAGTGCTGGCTGGGCACTAGCAATTAAATCTGGATGAGAACAAGTCACCTGGACTTTGGGACTCCTCCAATGTGACATACCACTTGCTGAGAGCTGTCCCTGCCCAGAAAAGCACAAAAAGAGGTGTATAAATCCTTCTGTGTTCAGTGGGATTTAGGGACCTTCTTAAAGTTTAGTGCTTGTCTAGAGAGTTTCCTGAATGAAAGCCTGACAATTGTGCCCAAGTAACTTTGAAATTAGTTATCATTTACTCATCATTATCAACTGTCATGAGTCTGTGTAAAAAGGGTTTAATCTTGAATAGATGAAAGGCTTCGCTAACCCTTGACTTTCATGTAAGTGCTGTTCCTGGATGCCCAGCACCATGCTGAGCTGAAGCAGCCCTGCCCAGCCCTGCTTTTATTCCAGGTTGCTCTGTGGTCCCACGGGGGCTGTAGTGCCAGTCCCACACTCTACAAAGCAAACTGCCCTGCCAGCAGCTGAAATCGTTCGACTGCACTTCACCAGCCATATCCCGTCTGAGGAAATCTCTGCAGGCTGCAACGGAGGCAGAGAAAGTCCAAGCTATATTTAGTAAGAGAGTGCAGAGGAAAGTTAGGAGTTTGAAAGAGGGGGAGAGGAGATTTGTGTCCAAATGGAAGAGTCAGCTGGACCTCCCACTTGGAAACATAGCAGGCACCAAGCCCTTTTGTGTCACACGAGTCAGAAAGCTTCAAAACCTTTTTCTGTTAGGATTTTTTTTCCTTTATAACCCTTTCTGTCTTACAACAGAGTTTGAGGGTTGAAAATAAGTCTAATGTTACACTTACAGCAACCAGTGTCAAAGGAAAACCAAAATCCAGCATACTCGAGTTACTACTTAATTCTGTATGAGCACATTTATGTGCATCATCTACTTAAGGCAAGCAGGACTGTGTCCAGGTAGCTGAGAGTTATTCTATTTTTTTTTGCCCCAATACACAGTTAATTACTCAGTGGATGATGCCACTGTTGTATAGCTCTTGGAAAGACTAAATTTGCAATTAAAACATTTTAAAGGCTTTCTTTTGTAGAGTCCTTAGGTAATTAAGCTGAAGTGCACGTACATTTCCATATATAAATGTACTGGAGCAGTGGTAGCTGATGTAGTTAAGGTCAGGTAGAAACCAGCCTTGCATTTAGAGTCTTTTTTCCAGTACCTCACTCAAAACCTCCCTAAATCTAAATTAATCTTCCATAAATGTATGGGAAATTTGGTTTATGAGGGGAAAAAAAGATCTTGCATTATTACCACAGTCTATCAGTCTTCCCTCAGCGTGATTCCATTCATTTTGCAATGCATGGCTGTTCAGCATTGCCATGACTGAACTTCAGAAGACTTTTGCTAGAATAAAGTATCATGGGAATAGTCACGTTGGGGTGCCCCTGCCAAGGCAGGAGCAAGGGCTCAGCCCTGCCTGGCTGCAGCCTGTGGGGCTCAGAGCAGATGTAGGTGAAGCCCTTGCCTGGCTCACAAGAAGGGACTTGATGACAGCATGGTGCTCAAGGCAGCAAACCTGGCTCGGCTGCTGTGTCCTGCTGCAGCACTGGTGTGGCCTGCTCCCCTCCCCAAAAGCCCCTGCTCTGGGCTGCAGCTTCCCTCTCCGCCTCCGAAAGCCGTTCCCTCCCTCGCAGTCTTGCTTCCTCTCCTCCTTGCCAAGTTCACTGACTCCAGCCTGAGCTGAAAGTTAATTTTAACAAATAACATCTTGGACCAAGCCAAGGTAGGATCTGGAGATAGGACACGCTGTGGGAAGGGAGTGGGATTGGGAGGGGGTGTAAGAGAGCATGAACGCTCAGCCTTGTAATATGTGTGAGAGCTGATGCTCTCTGAGCAATCGAGTGCTTATTATTATTTCTCTTGGATAGGTCACCTGGGAGTGGAGGAATTTTTCATTTTAAATTAAAAAGAAATCTTTTATAATGCTCATTTCTGAAAGAAAAAAAAAAACCACCATCTCATCATGGAAGCAATTAGATGGAGGACACATTGAAAGGAGTGATTAGTTGTTAATTTTTGAGCTGTTGGCCCTGACAGAGGGGTTTTTTGTCAAGGATTTTTTTTAGGTGTCTTTCATATGCCTATAGTCCAAGGTTACTTCTCATTCAATAGCAATTACCATATGTCCATTACATGCTAGAGACTGCTTGAGGTAGATGCAGTGGTCCCCATCAGAGCGTGTGCCAAGCTGAAATGCCAGCAGCTGTGTGAGCCACAGGATAATCGCTCCTATCTGCTTCTTCTGTTTTCCAAGTCCCAGTAAATGTTCTAGGGAGTAACTTCCCCCTTCCTTGATTTGACCTGAAAGTACAGCCCTCTGGTTTGCATTTCAGGTTCCAAGTTAGCCGTGTCAAGATTTGAACAAGAATCAAGGAGTATAATGGGTCAGATGTAATTAAGAGGTAAAACTACTGGTGAAATAGCTGCACATTTCGGTTTTCTTTCTTTCTGCCCATCAGATTACAAACCTCAGTCCCACCACCACTTAAAAAACCTAATCTGTAACTGCAAACCCTGTATAACTGCTTTGTTGTATCAGATGGAAACCAACTAACCAGACACCAGAATACAAAAAAAAAAAAAAGCACATTGTACCTCAGAAAAATATGGGGCTGAAAAAAAAAAGAAAAAATACACTTTTGTTAAAAAATGGACATAGTCCAGTAATGGAATGAGTAGGGAAACTTGAATGGATCAGAGTCAAAAAACACTCTGCTTAATTCTTGGGTTTTTTATTCACCATTCAGCTTACATCAGTGTTAACATCTACTGAGAAACGCAGCCATTTACAATTTGCAGTTCAATGTGTTACTTTAATTAGTATGAAAATTAAAGGGCAACTATAGGCCAATGTGAATGATTATGGAAATACATGTGCATCACATGCAATGCTCCCATTTAATTAATCGTCTTGTAAACTATATCGAGCACTTTTAGTCAGTTGCTGAGTATAACAACTCTATTTTAAATAACCACTTAATACTTAACAGGATGTGGAGAAAACACTACAGCACACGACTGCTTCTCGAGTTTCAGTGTCTGAGATTTTTTAAAGCTGACCCAAGTCAACCCAGAGAATGTTTAGCACCCCATGTCTGAACAGAAGAAACTCTGTGATGTGCAGACATTCAATTACATTTTTTAAAAAGTGAGAAACATTTTGTAAAATAGTGACTTTAGAAAACTAATTGGCAGCAGCAAACTTGAGAGTGAAGGCCAAAGCTAGAGGGGACCTTTTACTACAGTAACTCTAGTCAAGGAAAATGAAAATAAAGGCATCTTTGTTTCTCAGTCAAATTAGCTGATTAAGAAATAAAACATTTTAACATGCTTTAAATGCAGCATTAATTATTTATATGAAAAAAATTAAAGCCAGGTTCCATGAATTGCACTTTGTGTGTGTGAATTGAACGTTACGGGAATAGTAATCCTTTTACATTCATGCCTTGCTTCATTAGGCAAAACTTAATATTAAGGGCTCTATTCATTCAAAAAATTCTTATGTATTCAGGTCACACCTTTCCTATGGCCTTTTTTCATTTATTTTGAGAGTACAATTTACAGCACTGATTTTTAAATATGATTCAGAAGAAGAAATCTACAGGATGGGCTCTAGTAAATGGATGTGTTTAGAAAAGGACAACGATATAGTTGTCCTTGGGGTCTTGGTTGTCATCAGTGAAAAGGCCCAGAGTCATATTGTATCATCTCAAAGCCGCTGTGATAACATAGAAAATCAGATGCATTACTGGTGGGGAAGCTCTGAAGCCTTTTTCCTATAGATTGATTAGTAAATATTTTTCCCACCTTGTTGTTTCCAGTGACTAGGCAGTGCTTTATTCAGGTAAATGAAGAACACGGGTTATTTACTTGGGCAGGTGTGTTCAGGGAGGTACTTTTCTGTTTTCTGTATATGCCCACTTTAGCAAAGGTATCTCCCCTACTTGGCTTCTTGGGAGGAGAATCCATCCACTGAAGCTGTGGGATGTGGTTAAACATTAGCTGGGACAGAGGCTGGGATCATCAAAGCCACCTGTCTGCTCCTCTTTGAATGCAGACCTGTGAAGTAAAGGAGCTGGTGAATTAATTGTTTTCCTAACACATATGTGAAAAAAATAAGAACAGAACTCTGGTTTGTTTCAGCTTCTTTCCTTGGGTGTTTTGTTGTTGTTGGTTTTTTACTGACTGAAAAGAGGAACAGCTAGAACCGTGTGATGATGATCATCTTTAACTTCCAAAATAATAAAAAGATTCACTTAACATTAAAATAATAAGTAAAAGAGAGAAAGAGAGAAGGAAAAAATCCAAATCCAAGCAAGAAATTATAAAAAAGGTGTTACCCAGAAGCTTCCAAATTGTCAGCTGGCTGAATTTAAATAAACGTTTAGGAAACAAAATATTGGGAAATGGGACAAGGCGTCAGATGGTTGGGTAAGATTGATGTATTTAATAGTTTAGTTAATATGGATCAACATCTGCCTTTAGTTACATCTGCACAACCCCTGACTTCAGCAGAGTTGTACTTTTGGAACCAAGTTTGGACCAATGTTTTAAATAGGCCCTGGTGCAGTATATCTGCAGACAGCCTGTGCTGCTCAGTGCCGGTGTAACCAGACAGCTCTGGAGAGAATGGGTAATACAATATGTTATTGTTTCTTGTGTAATTTTTAAAAATACATTGAGGAGTAATATATTTTTTTATAATAGGGTGCTCCCTGTCTCTTTAAGTAACTGTCAGATGTAGGATGTCCTCGTGCCAAAATGCTACGGTCTGCTCCCTCTGTGCAATTGTTAATTAAATCCATCCCTTATTGTAGAGCCTGCCTAGTCTCTTACCCAGTCTGCTTATCTGTGATACCAGATGATGCTCAGTAATTCATGGCCAACCTGCTTCCACCTTCAATAGGGCCTCCTGTGCACTGACCTTAACCAGCTTCACCTTTTCATTATTCCCAAGGAGAATGGAGACCCGGAGGCAAGAGTTTTATCAACTTTTCCTGTTGACCAGATGATGGTTCAGTGATAAATAAAGGGAGTGTTATTGAGCTGGATGCCTCCCACATGCCGTCACTCCCTGATCCTTTCTGGCTCCCACTGCCCACCTAGAAGCAGAGCTGTGCAAGGAAAGGGGACTGTCCTCAAAGGGCACCACAGGCTGCACCCACCACTGGCAGGCAAGAGCAACTTTTGCCTACCCAGGTAATGGATAGGCAATGGTAATGCCATTGTGTCAGCTGAAAACTTTCTGTGCTTGGTACTGAGCTATGCCACCTGCGAATCTCTTCACCCTACTGGTAAGGCTGATAAACAGGAGCTAGTAGGAATATTTTCATAGCTGACAGGCTGTTTCCCATGAACAGTGTCAAAGATTTAAAAGCCACTTCTGCAAATGGGACTTTCTGGCAAATACAGACTAAGCAAATCTTTTATTATTACCATATGGCTAGAAATACTCCTAGAGTTCTCCTGGAAATGGGTACTGTACCAGCAGAAAGCAATATTCTGTTGGCCTGTGCATTGCCTCAAGGGTATTTACTATGGTAATAAGATCAGTAATTCATCTCCTAAAATCACTGGGAGTACAAATGCTTATTTAAGTAGATGGTATCTTGATTGCAACTGAGTCAGGAGAGCTCTTAAAGCTGCCTGTTTAGGCTACAGATCTTCTGTTAAAGGCAAAAGGCTGGTGGTTCTTGGTAAACACAAGAACATTGTGTTTCACAACTACCTTACACTTTCAGCAATTTACAATAGATGCTCAGCATATCCCTTGGCAAAATGTGTGGGTACAAATATGTCAGGGAATTATGCCCATTGGGTTGGGGTTTTTTGCTTTTTACTTTCCATAGCAATGTATTTGCAAGTGAAATAAATCTCTCTCCATCTCCAAGTGGCTGTTTAGAACTAAAGAGACAAAGCCATACTCCAGCAGCACATGGAGCCAGTCAAACCACGTGCTGGGCGATACAGCACCAACGTAAATTAAGAAACAGCCTTGGGCCAGGAAAATGGAAGATCTGGGAGTAAAAAGATTTGCTTTATCACAGAGTAGGCCACTATTAGAGAAGTATTCTCTGTTGCAGCCTCCCATCTGCTAGCTTGCAAATTCAATGGGTCTCTTCTCTGGAAGTCCTGGAAGCAGAAGCCTTCAGTCTTGCTCAACTGCTTTTTGTTGTTTACAAAGCTGATGAAGAGACACCGTGGTTTTATGGCAAAGGCATCAAAATAGGAGTTTAAGGACCCAGTTTCTAATCCCAAACTCTGCTGCATGAAGTCTTCACAGAAAGGATGATAAAACTCAAAATACAGATTCATCAAATTGTTTTATTTGAGGAAAGCAGTCATCTGACCTCTGAGAATCCAAAATCAGTGGCTGTAGCCCTGTTCCAGGAAAATCTCAGGTGCTCCATAATGATTCACATTGTGATGTGGCATTGAAGGTGAATCACTAGAAAAACTGAGCTAGAAGTGCCTAAAACAGATGTTCTCTAGTTTGCCAAGAAGCCTGAGCCCTTAATGAGGACATGTGGCTGAAACGGAAAGCATTAGCTGTTATTCTGCAGAATGTTGTTCTGTACTTTAACTTCATCAATACTGTTCCTTCTTTGCACAGTTATTAAGCTAAATATCACTGAGGCATGTACAAATTTGACGAGAGAAATATTTGTTTGTGCTCTCTATGTATTTCAGAAATTAAAGATTTTTCAGCAGGCACAATTCTGCCTTGTGAGCCAGAATTTTCACTCTAATTTTTTCTGCAGTCACGGAGCATAACAAACATTTGAAATACCTTTCACCAGCTTGATCACTGTTGTCAGACAGAGTATATATGCAAATGAAACCAATAAATTTTGCTGAAGTTCTCTGGATTCCACCAGAATGTATGGAATTGTCTTTCGATAGTTAACAGCGCTTAACACTTATGTAGCAATTTCCATCCTCAGTGACAAGCTTATTAATCAATGCAACACCTCTGAAAGGAGCATTGCTATGTATTCCTATTAGAGTGTGAAATTTAAAATGTATGGATGTGCTCTGAAGTGTTGGTCAAATAGCTGAAGAAACCTGGGTTTCAATTTTGGGAGTTTGTGGTTTCTGTCCCTGGGTTAGGCCAGACTCCTTTGACACACAGACCCCTTTATGTGTTTAATAGATCGAGCTCTGCTGGGTTTAGAGCCACACTTCAGTGTGACCACGCTCTGACTTTGAAATGTGGCGATAACACAACTGGTTTTTATAATTGCTGCCTAGAGGACCTGAGATGGGGATATGGCACACTGCTGCGATTTGCTCTTTGCAGCTTTGTTAAGACTGGAAGGAGCTGGAAGGTGTGTTTCCAGTGCACAGTAAATAGGGTTGTGCTAAACGACCCCAGCCTTTTTTCATGCTAATAGGTGCGACTGTGTTGGGTTAACAAAGAAGTCAATCCTGACATAGCGATGATAATTTTATCTAGAATGAAATCCATTAAGTTCCCTCACCTCTTTTCTGTGCCTGCTATTGTAGGACACTAATGGTACTGCTGATCTGCTCTCCTTGCAGCCAAGAAAGTGTCAGATGAGAGTGTGTTTTGCCTGCTACATCCCAGGAAAAAAATGTATATTCCATCCAATAAGCTTGGTTTGGGAAATGAGTTTTGTTCACTGCTACTAGGTCGGCAGAAGCCACCAGGCAAGTGCAGTGAAAAAGGCCTCCTATAAAGGGTATAATGAAAGACAAACCATTTCAGTTGGTGACTAGAGGCATATCAATAAAAATCACCTCCCGCATATATCAAGTGATTGATAGCAAGTTTTAGAGCTTTTTCAGTTCCCTGGTAGTGCCATCCAACTGCAATAAAACACATGGATTTCACTGATACCCTTCCAGATAACATCCCCCTCATGCTGCATGTAAGATGAGCTTCAAGAATTTAAAAAAAAAGGTACAGAGAGTTATTACTTTTAAGTAGCTCAGTCCATTGCTTTTAAGGGTGACAATATCTAAACTATAGCAGGAGGGGAACTGTTAAACATCCTGTTGCTTTCCTCTGTTTGTAGGCAGCCTCTGAGACTTTGTCAGCAGCCTGATGTAAATCAGCCTGCTCAGGGGTAACAGCCCAGGACTTGAGCCAGGAGAGGAGCTTTTGGGATGCCTGGAGGTAAGGTTTCAGATGATAACAGCTACCTAAAAAATCACACCCCTATGGCAAGCTCTGCAAGCATAGTCTCGGTGCTGCATACCTTGATGGGACAGACCAGGGCCATGGGCCAAGTGGTGATGGCTCCCACATACCTACCTGCAAGGCATAGGCTGCAGTCCCATTCTCACTGCTTGTCTCCTAGATAGCTAAGTTGTGGGTACTGTCTTCGGTTAGGGTGGCTCCTTGTAGCTGCTCCTCTCCCTGCATCTGGCCTCTTAGTGCATCTGGTGCTCAATCTCGTGTTGTTTATAGGAACCAATTGCTCATGTTGGAAAGGACTCTATGTTTTGAGGATTTGTGCATCCAGACGTTGTGTAGCCTAAAAGCTATGGAAGCATTATACGAGTTTTTATGATCAAGTCTGTACCTGTTTCATTGCCTCGTGTTCATGGAAGTCTTGTGTCAGCTGCTGGGAGCCCAGAAAACTTCGAATATTAAGGGGCTTCTGGGAAACTCTTACTGAGATTACTTTTATAGTTAGATGCTGTTTCTTCTCACCAAAGAAGGAAATCCAAGTTCATGAGAGTCCAAGACCTGGGAAAGCTCTTTGAAAATACCAAAGCTTCATCCATACACAGCCTGTTTAGATATTGGTTTCAGTTATTTGGCTGGGTCTGGATCTGGGTCCAAATATCCCTTAGTTTAATTGGATTTTTATCTGCTAATTTCAATGTGATTTCTATCACTGGCTTAACTGGGTGAGGATCTACGCTGTGTTTTAAACCACAGAGTTTTAGTTTAACCTATATGTAATGTAAAGATGGGTATTAGCAGGGAAGTCTAAATTTCTGGAAGTCTCTTTCAGTAGTTCTTATTAAATTCACTACGCCAGCATAATGTAGGTTTCTGTTCTAATCATAGCTTCGCTGTACTTGGGCATAGCACATCAAAGGGGGTACCTTGCTCTCATAGCAGAATCCTCCTTAGGTTCACTCACTCTGGGGACCTACACCAGATTTCCCCAGTTCAGCGCACAGGCCAGATTTTCAGCTCCCTTTTAATCTTTGGCAATTTGAATTTATATGGAAAACTTACAGGTGACAGTCTGGCTACATTGAGACAAGTAGGATAGAAACCATGTCAGAACAGTCCCTGAAAGTCCTACGATGTGCTTAAAGCATTTCAAGAGAACCCTTGATCCAAAGTATCAAAGGGTTACAGTAAGATCAAGAAGAATTAAAACTGATGGTGTGCCAGAAATCACGTGCAGCACAAGGTCATTACTCACCCTCGTTAAAGCGGTCTCAGTACTGTGGCCTGATCTGAAGCTTAATTGAAAAGTTTCAAATGATGCATTATAACGAAGACAAGACAGCCACTGCCCATTGCACGACCTCTGCTAAAAAAGGCAGATCGGTAATAGGGCAGAAATCTAAGCAATTGCTTGAGGATAATCAAGGCCTAATGAGGTATCTACTTCAGTCTTTCAAAGGCAGAGGAGCTTCTCCCTGTTGCTGGAGAGAAAGCAAGGGCTGATGTGAGCTGGTTCCTGCATCCAGGGAATAGGATACACTTGGCCAGGGTAGTCACAGTCCTCATCAGCGGAGGGCATAGAAAGGGTAATGCCGCATCTGTAGTGAAGGTTGTCAGTTGTACGAAAGTTCAGTGCCATGATATAGGACAGCTTCCTCTCAGTTGCCTTCTTTTGCAATCACTCCCTGTTACCACAGACCTTGACCCAAAATGATTGTAAGAAGCCCATCAGCCCTAACTATTAGTTGTGTTAGGAACCAAGACAGTGACAATAGGAGATAGCTGACTGCTGATGTTATCGATTTTCCCTAAAAATTCGCAACCCCCCCCCAAAACCCGTTGATGTTCCATTTGAGCATGATAACAAACTGCAAGTCACAATTACCCAAAGAAATCAAGTATCTCCTTGGCATCTTCCTCTTTTTTTGTTTTTTTATCTGGTCTAGCAGAGAGGTCAGTGCCCATATCCACACAATTATCTCCACATCCAGCTGCCAGATTGTGAAAGCTGCTCTTCCTGGGCAGCTTAGCTTGGGCAGCCATATTTTTTGCACATGCCCCTGCCTGATGAACGGTTACAGTGTGGAATCACTTCTCAGTCTGCAGAAGACGATGTTTTTTCATCTTTTGAAATAGACATTCTAACCTATATCTATTAGCTTTGCTTTTTTGAGGAGAGGGTGCCTCTCCAGATTCATATCTGTTTGCTGAGCAGGTGTACTTGCTGTTCCTAATCTCTTCTGGTTTGATAAGATCTCCCTCCTGTTTTGAGATACACTGGCCATGGGAAGGTAGACCAGACAAAAACATTGTGTAAGGTTTCAGGTTCATTGACAGCATACAGCCTCCAGTGATAGACTTACCTAAAGGCATCAGGCACAATGAATGACAAATTACAAAAACTGTTAAGCAGCGTGGGTCATTTTCTTTAGCCTTCAAGTTCTTCCCTAATTTTAAGTACAGTTAAAATCAAAGTACCTGCTTTCTTTGCCATGAATCCTGCTTCAATTACCTTCTGCTTTTTCATGTCATTTCTTTAAAAACAGAGACTGAAAAAGAAAGAAGGCTAACATGAAGAAAAAATTATAGTAAAATATCTAAAACCCCATTTATGCAGCTCTTCAGGTAGTTGTCTTGAAGACTATGAGAGGTGCAACTGCCTTCACTGGGACTCTCTTGGGCTTTGCGTTAAACCATGTGTTTTCCTGAAGTAAGACCTTTAATATATGACATATGGCATCAGCTCTACAAAATATTACTGGTTGGCTGACAGCCCTGCGTCTGTCCATTGCTTGCAAATTAATACTGTAAGCCTGTGTGGGTAAATAGGTTGTCATCACCAGTACCCATGGTCACTGCAGGCTGCACCCACAAGCCTAAGCACTCTGTGTTGGTACTTTCCTCAAGAGGGATTTGTGTGTTAAGCTGCTGGTGCTGTACACATGAAAGCATTGGCTGAGCAGACCTGCCTGGGGAGGAAATACTGCTGCTGTGTTTCCAGGTCTCTGAGGAGCTCTGGGACAGCATGGGAGGATGTGGCACTGCCAGCTGCTGCATGAGAGCTGCCACAGCGTCTGGCTGGGCTCTCTAAGAGCTGGAGCCTGCTACAACGTCAGCAGGGCATGCAGTGAGAAACAGGCTGCCTGTACCAGCCTGAAGGTACAGTGTCAAGAGGCATTTCTTAATATATTGTTTCTTTTTTAGAAACAGTGACTGACTTAGCCAGTTACAGGATTTTTTTTACTCATCTTGTATATGAAAAAGTGCAGATGGAAGGATGCCTGCTGTGATTAAGGAATGGGGACCAGTCTGCTCTTCTCAGGTGTCTGCAAATCTCAGCTAGGGCTGATCTTTTTGACTTCAGGGTTGCATTTTCCTCATCTGTTGCTGGGATTACAAATGCCTATGATTTCCCTAGGTCATTGCAGCCATTAGACAACTCATTGGGTCTTCCTGCTCACCTTACAAAATCTTGGGCTAGGGAAAGTTAAGGCCAGTCTTAATTTGTCTATTGTACAGGCATTGTATGCATATGTGCATGTGGTGTGCGTGTGATGGGCCATGGGCTGTGGATTGACCACCGCTGGTCTGACTACAAAGAATAAGAAAAACTTTCAAAGAATTAAGTGTGCTGTTGGTGGGGGGAGTCAGTAGGGTGAGAGTGGCTAGTGAGAAGGTGTTCTACCTCCATGCAACCCACTATCTTTGCTGAGTTTTAGGTAATGAGGGAAGAAAAAAACTCTTACATTCTTTTTTAAAATGCAGATGCTGAAATTCATGTGGCAAAAAATAGGGCAGTTGAGTTATCAGTATCTGATGAAAATATGAGAAGAGCAATTATTGTATAGTCCTATTAATGAAATTGTACTGCAGTGCAAAAGAAAAAAAGAAAGAAAAGTCACCAAAGAGAGCCTGGTGAGTTACTTCAGGGAAAGAACAGCTTTTATTATATGAATAGAAGTATCAGCTTGTTAGCTTAGCAGAGAGCTCTGGATGCTTATGGAAATTCAAAACATTTCCATATATCCCAGTCCAGGATGGAATTAAAGTGTTGTAAAGCTTCCCTGGAAGCCAACATTTATCTAATATGTAAGCATATTTAGATTTCATTTTGAAATGGTTGTTAAAGGCTATCCTTTGGCTGCACTCTATCCTTCATTCTAACTTTTTTTTTTTTTTGAATTATTGAACTCTGAGATTTTTATGCTAAGAAAAATGTACTTTCAGAACCAGAAATGCCTGAATGACCAGTTACAGCATGTACTAACCCTGAGAGATATCCATTGAATCTGCTCTCCTCCAATTTACTTGCTGTTTTGCCAATCATGCCTTGCATTAATGTTCTACACTTAGCTGAACTGTGTGTTATACTTTAGATCTATTTTTGTTTTGTCTAAAAAATTTCCAAATTGGCATTAAGTATTCAAGATGTAATCTCCGTAGCAGGAAACTAGTTATCAGATTCATATAACTGGGCAATAGAAATAACTTTGAGCAGAATGCTTTTTTGTTTCTTTTCTTAGAATTAATTTAGAGGGAATTTAATGCCCATGAAAGGTGCTGGATTGCAACATCAGAGAACTGAAGCTACTATTTAACCACAGAACGGTTACAGGATGGGAGATGGCTTTACAAGATTCCCCATGAGGGTTGACAAAATATTTGTCTCTGGTTTGGTGCCTTTCATCTAGCTGGAACAATCAAGCTTTCATGTGTCACTAACAGTCATTCTCAGGTTGTTAGCGTTCACCTGGGTGATGGAGAGAGCCCTTCTGTAAATAGGGGGCAGATCTGGGGATTTTGCTTTTGTGATTACTATCTAACATTTATAATATGGTTAGAACTAAAAAAATAGAAGTAAATCTAGTTTTTTGTTTGCTACAGTTAAGATGACACATTGTTGTAAGGGACAGTCTTAGGTCAAAAATTCAAAGCAGAAGGTGTGTCCATGCTGTCCTTGCCCGATGCCACAGAGGCAGGCAGAGCTGGAGGGGAAGGCAGGGGCAGATGCTGTAACCTGCACTCCACTGCACACTCTGCCACCACCTTTGAGATATCCCCAGACACAGCTCCACTGTGCTCATAGCCCTGCAGAGAGGCTCATAGGCCCAAGTTTTGCATGTTTTGCTTTCTGTTGCCACCTGTTTATCAGAGGAAAGATGAGAGTGGCAGGCTGTAAGATGCCATTATTGGCATCTATGCATGCCAGGTTCATCGTCCAGTTCTCATCTTTTCCCTGTTTTTCCCAACATTTCCAGAGTGTTTATCTCTGAAGGCCACATATAGTCTGCATGGTTTGAGTTTCAGGTCTCATCAGGCTTCTATTAAACTGGTGTGGACAGTATAATATGTGCTAACCGGTAGTCTTCCCAGCTGCAGGAGACACTGAAAAGCATTTTTCATGATACACGCTAAGCTTCAATTTATATTTGCTGCTTAGTTAAATTAATATGTTTGGTGTTGATGGCTTTTACTGACTTCACGAGGAGGGGGAGTGGTGAATTGCCTCAGGGAAGTTTATACTAATTTCTCTCAAAGGGAGAGACCTTCACAGTACTGCCTGCCTCCCTGTGAGCTCATCAGGAGAAGAAAATCACCCTTTCCATGATTTACATGTGCCTGGTCTCGTAGGTGAAGGGTGGCCTGCCCCCATGGGACGCCCAGCAGGCTGTCCACCGTGGCTCTGCTGCTCTCACAGCAAGGCCAGCAGAAATACATCCACGACTGAACAGATTAATAGACTTGTTACTGTAATGCAAAGTTGAATTACGGATGAGCCCACTAGGAACCAGTTAAAAGACTTTTCCTCTGAAGCCACATTCTTCTGCTGGTTGTGGTATGTTGGACAGAGGCTGCATTCCCTCGCACTGGAATTTCCTGTATTAGCACTGCACAGGAGTGGATTTATTTTGTAGTCCTTGAGATTTCTGAGCTTCATGGATTTCACAGCCTTTATGCACCATGAAACAAAGATCTGGTTTCTACTGAGGCATTGCAGAAAGGATGCGCATCTGCTGATGAGTTGGTCTTCCAAAGATTTATGCCCTCCAAGACCAGAGGTGACCCAGTCTGGGATTATCTCACTGAAGACTGACACGGTTCTCATATAGCTCACACATGCTTTTTGCACTGACTGTTGGAGCTAAAAGAAATGTTTTCTTGAATGCTGTCAATTTGCACCCTAATTTACTGCTGAGGGAGCTCATGTTGCTTCTGTCCAGCAGGAATATGGTTGTTACAATCTGTAAAACAATAAGCCATGCCAGGACACAGGTACCTGCTTCAATATCTCCTACCTTAAACAAGTCTGACATCTGGGCTTGTGGGCTAAATACTGTAAAGACAATGTTATAGGTTCATTTTGTGTTGAGGACTTTTTAGAGAGGCCAATGGACTCTCTCTTTTCTAAGACTCACCTGACTCCAGCTCAGCTATTATTTTCCCACTTCTTAACTTAATCAAAATTGCATTTCATATATCTAACCCCCAAATTTACAGCTTCATTGAAATGGAGACAGGTTATGTAAGACTTTCTGCATAGAAATGTGCAATATATTATACTATATTGCATTTAGTGGAAGAGTGGAAAATATCTGTTTGGTTTTGGAAATACATTATAGAGTTATTCTGATGCCAAGTTTTTCATTGTTCTATTAATGTCTTCCTGATCTGCAAGTTTTTAAAAGTAAATCATTAGACTGTTGCAAATTTTAAAAGCATATATCTGAGAAATTTTGCACTGTGGTGTTGAGTCAGGAAACAAAGTGGCAGCTGTGATTCTGTGGAACTGGTTTCTCAAAATTGCCCCAGTCCATCTCTTCACCCCCTCTCCTTTATGCACTTTCCCACCTTAAATTGCTCTTATTGAGCCAGTTTGCCAGGGGCTCTGAATGACTGCTGAAGTGGACCAAAATGCTCAATTTTCCCAGATTCGTACTTTATGACTAAGCTACATTATTGGTTTAGGATTTTTACTTTCAGTAAGGATACTTTCCACGTTAATTGCATGCTAATTAACATTTTGCTTTGTGGAGGATTAATATTATATGAAATGTAGCCCTACCCCAGCCACTTGTCTCCTATACCTGTGAGCTCAGAAAACTCTTTTCTTTTTTCCGAAGATGACTGTTGTGCTTCCCAGCAGACCAACATGAATTTTCAGACTTGCCACAGAGGTCTACAAATAACCAGTCAATCCTCCCTCACCCAAAGCTTCCTGACAGAGTCCTTCTTTTATATCCTTACATTCTTTTTTATTAAATTTTTTAAAAAATATTTATTTTATTAAATTTGCCTTAGTAATGAATATATCCCAAACCCGTGGAGTGTCTTAGTTGGGAAATTTCATCACCCTTCCCCTAGAGGAACGCTGCCATCATGTCACTGCTGCAGCTCCTCTTAACCTGAGCAAGAGGATGACAAAGCACGGGCCGATCTCTTCTCTCCCAAGCGCTCATTTCATTTGCAAAATGTTGTGGTTTTTTATAAAGTGTGTGAACTTTCCTTACTCTGTGTTCTTGAACCATGAATTAATGCTCTGTTCTCATCTGCATGGACCTGGTATTTATCCTGCCTTTGTGCACAAGTTTTCAAAGCTGTGTGGCAAGCATGGTATGAAAACAAGTCACTGTTAAAGCAATGATCTTAACTTTTTTGTGAGTCCCACTGATAAGAAGTTTGCAGCAGTCCTTGCCTGTGACACCCTTATTGGTGCTCAGGTAATGGCCAGGCCACCACACTTGAGTGGACGTGTCTCAAAGCACTGCCATGAGCACTGAAAACTAACTGAAGGCAAGAGAGAGCAGCAGGAAGCAGCTGAGCCATGGCCCACCGCTCCCTACAGCTAGAGTCAGGTCCTGTACTGTGCGCTCAGGCACCGTGCTGCTGAGGTCCATCTATGGAAATACAAACAGAACGAGAGTAAAGTTTGTCATTTTAATGGAATGCTTAATTTTTCCTCCCTAAACTTCATTTTCATCATCTATATTTGAAACCATCTGGCCTTTAAATCAGAAGTTAGTATTGCTCCATGCAGTACTTAGGATGAGCTCCAGTTTGAATTACCTGCTTAAAATTCCCCTTGTTTTATAATTTCAGTGAAACAGTTTGAATCAGTTCTTGTTGTGAGCCGTGGTGCTATAGAGTGGGGCTGCACATCACTGAGAAGCTTCCGTCTAGAGGAAGTTGCACTTCAGTGCCAAGAGGAATAATAACTGGATGGATGGATGGATGGATGGAAAGCGTCTGGGATTGATGTGGTTTAAAGGTGCTGTTCGTGCAAGCTATTATCAAGGAAGGAGTTAGGGAAGAGATTCATTCTTAAAATGCAGGTGCTTTCGTGCTGTCTCTGACAGATGTGTTCCAATAGTGTTTTGAATTCTGTTTAAAATTTGAAAGAGCTAAACCTTCAGGCTCTTCTCTTCCTTTCTTAAATTCATTTCCCTGTTTAGATGAAAAGAAACATTTTGCAACTTACTTTAAACTTTCTTCAAAAGAGCTGCTGGAAAAGGAACATTCATGTGAAGCACATAAGCTGTAAACGAATGTTAAGCACAGCAGACGGGGTGATTTTAAATGTGCTAATGGACAGGCATTAGTCTGTAGGAATTTACCTAAGAGAAAACCTCAGGTGTGGAGGGACTGCCAGGTGGGGATAAAACCCCAGTGAACAAACCAAATGATAGAAAAGTGTTACCAGAGTAAAGAGCTGCACATGTGGAATAAATACTGAAATGGGGAAATAGCGCCAGCCAAGATAATGGAAGATAGAGAACATTTTGATCAAGTAACTGATGCGGGAGCATGTACATACAGCCCGTTCTGAAAATGCAAGCTCTTAGCGTGGATATTTTTCTCTCTTTTTCTCTCCCCCCTCATTTGGGCAGTTTTTCCCCTACTAATGATGGTAGCTTAACAGAGTTAATAGCGTTAATGGGCAAAGCTTTCCATCCAAATGTGTGACAGACTTTTTTTGCTGTGCTCTCTTAGATGTTTTCAGGTATGTACTTGCCTTGAAATTTCTGACTAACTGTTTTCCTCAGATAATTTTTGATTAATTTTCGTAGGCCTCCTGGCTGGTGGTTACTTTCTCTGGCTGTGTGGAAGTAGCAAAGCAAGTGGGTTGAGGTTTTCATGATTTGTGAATATGAAGGGGAAAAAAGAGCAGTCTGAAAAAAAAAAATACCCCACAGGAAAGAAATAATGGGCAATATGTTTCCTTTTGAACTTTTTCAAATCAACCTCTGGAAAAGGTGTCATAAAGCCCCCAGAAATGAGTAACAGCACAGGGACAAAGAAAACTCTGTTACAGATGTCCCTGCAAGTCTATGAGCAAATTGTTTTTTTCTAAATAACTCCAGAACATTACATGGCCTTAACAAGTTTCCCAGGACAGGAACTCCTACTTTATTACTTGCTCACATTGTCATCAGAAATTAATTTTGTCCCTGAAAGACAAATTGGCTGGTAGCTTATGAAGTTAAATGGAAAGAACAAGTGAGCATCTGTTTCTTCTGCATTTTGTCTCCTTGGTGTCTTACATATAAATGAATCAGAGTGTTCAAACTTAAATTAAGATCTTTGGCTAGATAAACAGTTAAAACTGGTTCCCATAGCTACCTCTCACACATAGCTGTGATTGCATTATAATCCCCTAGTAATCAGGTCTAAATGAAAGAAAGATGATAAGGGTGCTATTTTCAGTTTTCAGTACTGATTTTTATTAGCTCTCAATCAGATCAGGACTGCTTTGCCTTTCATCACATTGTGGCAGTGTTTGTAGAATCATTAGAGTAATAAAGTGTAAATCTTACCGAGGTGCATTTTTCTTGAGGTGTTTTATATAACGAAAACTCTGAAGATTACATTGGCGGCTACAGGAAAGATTTGTTTCTGCAACTGAAGTGAGGATGTAATGTATGCTATATTCATTTATTCTTTACCCAAGCGAATACCTAATGAATTACCTTGCTGAGGTAAAACAAAAAAAAATAAAAATATCCAAAGAATCAGCCTGTCTGAACATGGTCCTAATATACTGTATATTGCAAGTACTGAGTTTAGTCGTTTTTTTAATTTGCCTTATTATCTTGTATCATATCTCTCCCTGTGCATTACCATGCACAAATGAATTACAGGCAAAACCACAAGCACTGCTATTACCAGCCTGCTGTTTTTAGTAAACTAGTGCAGCCCAATAAAACATCATGTTGCAGCAATATATAAGTATTTATTGTAGAGTAAATTTCAGCTAAACAAAAGCACACAGGGAGGCCTGATCCTGCTCGTAGGAGAGGCAACGGCAAAGCTCGAGTTTGGCTCGTACATCATTTGCGTCTCACCTGCACCCGTGATTTGCAGTATCCTTTGAGCTAAATTTTGCTTAATAGCTTTACTTCTAAAAGGTTCCTGACTGCCAAATTTAGAGGAGACTTCACCCAACCCTCAGAGGTGTTCCTGGGTGTTTCTGCAGGCAGAGCTATCCTCAGCCCAGAAATTGCCTTGTGTGCAGGCAATTGCCTTGTGTTGCAGGATTGTTTGCAGAGTTTGCAGGTGTGCCCCACATTTGCAATTAACTCCCCGTTAAATACTGGAGTGATTTTGCTTTCCCATAGCCTTTTCTTTTTCAATATCTGGCGAACGTTACAATGTATCATACTATAGCATAGCTATTGAGGTGCCTCCCCATTTAAAATAGTTGGATTTTATGTATTCTACATTTAAATGAGGAGTAAACGGTCCCAGTAATTCAGTGTTTGTTTGATATTTATAGTCATCCACACGACTGCAGGATTATTAGGTAGCAACAGAAATTAGTCAAAAATTTGAAAAATTAAAAACAAACAATTTTCTGGTTTCCTGTTTGATTTTAATGTACTTGATGTAGGGACTATGCCTGATATTGACATTAACAAGTTATACTTAGTTTCAGTTCTATAAAGAGGAATCTGCTCAGCTGTCAAATAGTGGCGTTTGCATAGTCCAAGATACCCTCTGATGTTAGGACGTGGAATGCTTTAGGATATTTAATGTATACAAATTTATACCTGAGCTAATTAGATATTGGTAGTTGCATCAGGCAAAAAAAGAATATATCCGTTCATACGATATTATAGATAAGGAACCAAAATTCATGTTTCACATTTTAATCTATTAGGCAGAAAGGTTCTCAGTCTAAAATGATTAATATGCTGCTAATATTTTAAACAACATAAAGCCCAAATTCAAGCTCTCTTTCAAGGCAAATAGGCAAAGAGTGTATTTTGTGTGTGTTTGTATGTTGACACGCAAATGTAGTATGTCTGGAAGATGTTGCTATGTCTAATGACACAAAAGAGAGTAAATTGTAGAGCCTGATTATCAACAGATAACAAGACATACTGTACATAAATAAATGCTCGGCATCAAACCCCATTATTGGATTAGCTATATAATCATGTTTCAGGCTGTAAGTCTGTGCTGACAAATGAACACTTTTCATTTGGCTCAAGGTCCTCATCAGCAACGGAACTAATTTTACATTCTCACCCATTAAGTGAATAAGATGTGGAAAAAGCTGTCTGCTTTTTGAAGTGTAAATTTGCTGCTACAGGCTGTGCAGACCAAAGCTCTTTTGAAGCAGTGAAATGAGATCATCTCTAGGGACATGTGAACCTGACAAAGTTTAGGTCATTTCTGTGGAAGGTATGGTGGGGGGGGAGCCATTTGGATATGGTTTCAGTAGTGACTTATATGGGGCAATTTGGAAGATGCTGAACTTTACAAGCTTTTTGTTCAAATGTGTGAGAGAACTTGAACTGGAAGCACAGATGCAAGCTTTCAGCCCTCGGAAAGAAACCTCCATAAACATCTGAACTGAGTACTTGGCCAGCACAGTTTGGGAGTGTTAAACAGGCTGTGTGCTGAGCCTCCTGCACAGCAGAACTTAACCAAGTTGGTTTTAGGGGGTGGATACTTCCCCTGCTTTCCCCTCTTTGTGTGCACACACAGAAATGGAGATCCAGGAACTAACTTGGACCTCTTTCTGGAAAAGGCACTGGAGGTGGAGGAACTAGACTATCACATCTTACTTTCCACCCTTGGAAGTCTCCCAGGAGAGAGGAAAATTGCAGCTCTGTACCTCATCTGGCTGCCAGCCCCAGAAATTGCAGTGTGACACTAACTTTTGCTTGCCCCCTGGAAGCCCCTGGTTGCAGGAGAGCACATCCTGCTTGTGCCTGTGGAAAAGAGGCATGGTGGGCAGCAAAGACAGAAGGGGAAAGGGGGGTACTCCTCAGAGGGCTCAGTAAGAATCCCCATAGTCAGCTAGCATAAGGGGCAGGACTGCAATAAGCTCTAGGCTTGGCCTTCCATGCTATGGAGCAGTGTTGTGATGCACCACAGTTCCAGCAAGGGTGATGACGATTTTGCTGACACCAGTTTAGAAGAAGAGAGTCTCTTGAAAATCATTTAACTTTTTAGATTTCCAGACATGCAAAACAGTGTTTAACCACTGTTTAGGATCATGAAAAAAATATCCTCAGGCTGTTGTGTGTCTAACCTCAATGCTTTTCATTTGCAAACCAACTAAAAATTAAGGCAGGCTTTGATTGTTCATTTGTTAATTTGATTTCACCCCCTTCTCTTTGTTTGCTCACTGGAACATCCTTGCACAGCTTAGGCTTTCGGTCTTCCTCGTTTCATCCACCAATTCCTGATGTCTTGTAGCCCACCAGTGGTCCATGGACCACAAGGTAAGAAACGCTGTGAGAATCCTGTGTAGTGCTGTGTGGGTATAACGGAATTAAAGAAAATTGCAGAAAGCCCAGGCTGGCATATTTGCATGAGAATATACATCCTTGATATGCCCCTGTGTAAATGGGGCTAGTTAAATCTTAGTTCAAGCACCTTGAGCATATGGTTTTGAAATTGTTTTTCTAAGAGTAATGGCTATCAAAGAGTAAAGATGTTTGTCAGGCACTTGTATAAAGCAACAACAGGTTTTTACAAATATCCTCTAGGCAAACAATTGCACTGCTTTCTCCCACAGCGTTTTTAACCAGATGTATTAATATCATGTAGGAACATCTGACCGGCAGAACTGAACAGAAACCTAGGTGGGTAACCTCTGTGGAATCTTTGTCTGAAAAATAAACTGAAATAAAGGCAGCTGAAAAAAGGATTTTTAAATCCCTTCCCCGAGTTTAACTTTCTGAGTATGCTGCTGACGATGCTGTGCCCACTAGCAGGCTTAGATGTCTACTTCCCTGAGCACACAGACAGGGTTTTTGGCCCTTAGAGCAGCCCCTCTGCAGTCAGCATCGATTATTCAGGACCTCCCCTTCACTTCACTTGTCAAAATAAAGCTGTTAATAATACTTCTCTACCTCAATGGCATGTTATGAAAGTTAATGAGTTAATGTCTGCAAAAGACTTTGAAAGTATAAAATGGTGTGGGAGCTCTAAGCGCTGTGTTGTGAAGGTCTCCCTTTCCCCAGCTTGAGGCAGAATGAGTTAAAGTTAGCCAAAGGGGATAAGAGAAACAAGAGAGACGTTATGAGTGTATCAGGGGAAAAGGAAATACTGAAGAGAAAATAGATCCATTAGAAAATGAGGAAAGAGATGAAGTTAATTATGATTTTAAAATGGATGAGCAATAGAACCACTTTTTTTGTAAAGAAAAAAATTAGTCTTTAACAAAAATAATAAGGACTGACAATTAGGAAGAAGCGAAGGCCTTGTGAAAACAGGTGTTTGATTAAAAAGCAAGGGGAAGAAAACTTGTAAAACGTGAATATATGTAAATGAGCAGCTCTAAATGAAACTCATCTTAACAGCAATGCAAAACTAATGCTTTTTTCCAAATATTTCCAAGTAGTTTGGAAAAACCATGACAGGCAGGGAAAACGTCATACTGGGGGAAAAAAGCAGCAACCACAAAAAAGCTAATGATATTTGGCAAAATGGTGCTAGTGTTTACTGGCCAGTAAGTATTCATTTGTACTAACAGTGAGAAGCGCACCTGGAGTGAGAAAGCATGGTGTCTGCTGGGTTCTGAAGCCATGCTACACAAACGAGGTTGTGGTATGGAGTTACAAAACACAGCAATGAGAAACCCAATACACATCGGGTCTGATCCAGAGCTGTCGCTCTGCCTCTTTACACCAGCAGGTCTATTTGTACCATCTGAACTTGAGTAAATCATTTGACAAAAATACCTTGCAAAATTGTGTCTGAGAAAAGAAATCCAAGTTGGCTTTGATAGGAATGGTGTCATTTGGGCTGGAAATGGCAGTATGAGGCCACATAGAAAGTGATCTGAAGACAAAAATTAAAATAGAGTCTGGTTGTAAATATGTTATGATTATTTCAGCATAAAGAATGATTAAGACATAATTATAAAAAGAAAAACAAGTTACTGTGTGAGCAGCAGAACTAGGGCACCCTGGTTCCCAGTGTGTTTAGATGCTGCGATTGGGTTCTCTGGTGTCTAATAGGTTTCCTCTGTGAAGGTGGGGGTAGGCTGAGACCCCGATGGGGACATCAGTAGGGATGCACTTTGGTAGGGGTGATACCTGTGATAGCCCTGTGTGTTTCAGACCTGCACTACCCTCAAATACAAGAGGGATCAAAATGGCCAACCTTCCCAAAAGTTATCTCACTCTGAGAGAGAATGAACAAAATGCTCTGATTTTTGAGACTCTGTCCCTCTCCTTTCTCTTTTTTCCAAAACACTGTGTCTACATGGATGGACTGCATGCAGCTATAATGATCTGATTTTCATACCTACTTCTTAGCTACTGTTTTAGAAGTGCTGCCCCCTCACCAAAACTACAAACTATTTTTCCAAGGAGCCATTTATTCCCTTTTAGTGTGAAGGATTAAGGAAATGTGGGGTTTCTATTCTGGTTATTTTGAAATATTTTTTAAAATCGCTGTTCAGAGTCTGTGGCTGTTGAACATGTACACCCAGCTATCATCAATAAAATAATTTCTTGCAGAGAAAGATGTATACAGGAGCTCAAACAGGTTAATTTCCCTATTGTAGGGGGATATCAAAGCTAACATAGTTTATGATATTTAACCTTCAGTATAAAGCTAGATCTGCAGAATCTGCTTAATGACAGGGCTATGTCTCCGTTGCTGTACTGCGAACTGAGGTGAGGACTAGGGCACGAGATCTTGTCTGTAATCAAGAAGTGTCACTGAGTTGCATGGGGCATCCAGTAGCTTCTTACATGAGGAGAGAAGGATGCAACTCTTTAGGGACATGAGAATAATGTTATGGTGCTTCTTCTTTACGTCAAATGACTATTCTTCTCTAACCATTAATACCAGAATTTTTAAAAGCTTCTAACCCTATTAGCATTCACCTTTAAAAAAAAAAGCGTCCTACATGGTAGACCTCCCTACACCAGTAGAGAGGTCACAGCACACAGGCATGCAGAAGCAGAAATCCCCTTAAACAGCAGAACTGTGTAAGTAACACCTTGAATACGGGTTTGAGAAAAGTGACTTAGCAGTTTTCATAGCTGTAAAGCTGACTCACAGATGCATGGAAATCTAAGTAGAAATATACTGCCCTGTTTACCATCAGGATGACACAGCCCAGAATGGAAAATGTGGAAGGAATGGTATGAAAAAAAGCCAGCATATATTTTGTAAGAGCATCCATGCACCTTCACCTGCTGCTGGGGTAGTATTGGGCATAAGGATGCAATTTGCACATGCCAATTCCTTCTGTGTTCTGTAGGGTCCTGCTTCCTCTCTTCCCCTGGTTTCACTTCCAGATTTGCTTATTTCTTAATAGCACAACATAGTATATTGTGAATTCACTGAGAGCCTAAAAAAGCAAGACAGATTTTATCATTTGGACTGTAGATATCTAATGCCCATAATGGGCTGACTAAATTTAGTAGAGTGGCAATTCACCAGACTACTAAATTTAGTTAGGCCATCCGGTCATATCATTTTACTTAGCTTAATACTGGATATCATAAGATAGAGCCTATCAAACAGTATGGCTCCAGCTTCCCTAGCTGCACATTGTATTATCATTATAGTTTTTCAAAACATTCATGCTGACTTTTTTAAAACCTTGACATTTTTTAGTTTGTATATTTTGTTACAAGTTTGTAGAGATGGTCAAAATTCATTTGGTTTTCACTGAAAAGATCACTGTTAAAAAAAAAAATAAAAAAGACAGATTGCTGCTTTCATTTTAAGCAAAACCTTTGACTTCCCCTGTTAAACTTTTGTTCAATTAGAACAAGATGAATTTTTTCATCAAAGCGAGGTAGACAAGGTGGAGTTCAATTTGGAGGGAAATTTTGCACAATGTTTTTCATTGTCTTTGTGCATTTCTAATTGCCAATGAATCTCAGTTCTGTTCGAGACAGGAAAAAAAAGCGTTATGAGAATCCAGACAACCTGGCCCGTGACAGCCAGAAGGAGTGCTCAGCACTGTAAATTCAAACGTGTCTTGTGCAGCCTAAATGGGAAAGAGGTCTTGGTAAGGATCCCATGCACAACAGCTGGAGTTATGGCGATGGGATCAAATATGACTAACAGAATGGCATGTACAAACTCATCAGCCCTGCTATAATTCTTCCTCAGTATATGGAAAGAAAATTGCAGTAGCAATATTCTGGGAGTCTGTAGACTTAATCTTTTTTGGTAGGCCTTGAAAGGGAGCCAGTGTCTCTCCATCCCGAGTCAATCATTCCCTATCCAAGTAAACCGAACTGAGATCATCTAGATGCTGGTCTAAGTTTCTAATGAGCTTTCACAGTAAAACAGGAAATAATAATCTTGAAAGGGGAAAAAATGGTCAAAAATCAGCCAGAGAACATTTAAAGGTTTGTTCTGAACAAGCAGGGCTAAGAAAAAGGCCTGAGAAAAGTGTGTCCTGGGATCACTCACAGTTAAAGCACTGATTAATTAAGCAGAGGGTCATTCTTCAGAAAGACTCAAGGGCAGTTTTGGCCCTGGGGCTGTAATTTGGACACTTCTGGAGTTCTAGATACACTGAGCTATTCTGTGCAGGGCCTGTGAATATGTGCATTCTTCTGGCTGAACAATGGCATCTTTATTCAAATAGGAGCGACTAAGTAAGTGGCTGTCTCCTAATATGGGTGGTATTTCTTCCTGCTCTGCCTCAATCTCTGCTGCTTTCCCGTTGCCTTATCAGTGCTTTGTAGCACAACTTACAAAATGAAATCTATTCATAATGCTAAAAACCTCCCCATTTTATAGACACAGGAAAAAAAGCCCCAAACGCTTACATATCCTCCAATTCTATGGCAGGGTGTTTACTTTTTTAAATGCAATTCTGCTTATCTGACGCTGGTTTGGAAATTAATAAAATGGTGCCTGGCTTTTATTGTTTTGACTATGGGAAGGAAATTAATCCACAACTATTACAAGTGTTTGATCCAAACGAGCAGAGATAAAACTACATTTTCAAGAAACGTTGTTCCCTGTTTGTCAGGTGTCCTAGTGCACCTGACATGTCTGATTTATTCCTCCCATGTTTAGCAGCAATACTGTCCAGGTAGATGATGCCCATTCATCTTGCTTTGTGTAGGTATTTCTTCGGGCTGGCTTTATTTATTATGCCTTAACTACTGTTTCTTCTTACTCACTAGGCTTAGCTCTGCCAGAGGTGAGAAAAGAGGTTGTTTGTCTGAAGAGACACGGGTGTGGTGAAAATACTCTGTGCCAGCCAAATGAACCAAAACACTATCTGAATTACAAAGCAGGCTGGAAAATAAAAAAAAAATGTAACTGACAGAAGATCTGGATCCCACCTGTGCTGACAGACAAGAGAGAAAAGTAGTCCTGGGACCTGGCTGTGTAGAGCTTCCTGGAGGTAGGTCTGGAGACGGGGACTGTGACCCCCAAAATCCTCTCAGCAGCTCACAGTGGCAGAGTAGGATTTAGAGTATCACTGGATGGGGAAAACTAATGCTACTGTTTATGCAATATTGCTTATTATTGCTAATAGTTAATTCAGTGAGAACAGGCTCACTATGAAACTGTAGTGCAGAAAACTGCAGCTTTGCTTATTATGGGTATTGGGCTGTGGCACCATGCACACAACAGGCCTGCCCTAAAGCCCACTGCAACTAAGCAACTGTTGCTGGAATTACAGGGTTTGGTGCAGTGGGGCAGACATGTTATTTGTTTCCACCAAAAACAGAGCCCAGCCACTGTCCAGCTTACATGCCTCCACAAATCACACTTCCTGAAATGCTTTCGAACATCCCAGATCTGTATAAACACCAAAAGACACTGTACAGAGTACATCTGGTATTTTGTACAATTGTGATATAATATAAAATAGACCTTATAGAGGAGACCAGCTTCCTTTTCCTCTGCAAGATCCCAGCCGTGAGCGTAGGCAGCCACTATCCCGCTTCCCAGGAGCTTTCACTCCTCTCTACCACCCTGCAAGTGCCCAGCAGACCAGCAGCCACACTGAAGGTGGCCCCATCCCAGTGCCCAGCACAGCCTAGTACCCGTGGCCCTTGCTGGAGGTATGAGTTTTCAGAAACCACATGGCTATCTTCTAAACTTCCGCTGAAACAGCAGGTTGTCTTTGGGACGGGGACAAGATGGGGGAGGAAATGACTGCCATCATTGTTAGCTGCTGGCTGTTAGGTTCTTCTAACTTGCTAAGCAGTGTGTACTGCAGGAGAGGGCACTGAATGATCAGCCTCCCCATGACTGTGTGGGGAAGGAAGCCACAAGTGGAGCCCTGGAGGGGCCTGGGGAACAGAAGTTTTGCATTAGCGATGAGCCAGAGTCAGTTACTTATATTTGAACAATACTAGGCTCTGGGGAAGTTCAGATGGAGACCTGAAATACATGGCTTGGCAAAAGACTGCTCTTACTGTCACATGTCTGACCTCTTGAAAATAACATTAATTCAAAAGTTAAATGTGTTCAGCTGACAGTGATGGAGTATTTCTGTTAAGGAGGAGATTTTTCAAAGGCGCAAAATCAACTTAGCAATATGTTACAATTACCTCACTGACGTCCTTCAGAAGGCCTGAGTGCAGCACATCTTGGGGCACTTTCAGCTGCAGTGAGGCACTTATTGCACTGAAGGGGTGGTTGTGGGCCCCCACTAAAAGGGCTGTGTTTCCAAAGAGGGTGCTGAGGATTCATGATCTTTCTGGACATTTTAAATACAATTACTTAGGAAATTATTTCTCTGGTTTAGTTTCCAAGTAGGCAGTTAGACCTGGCAACCGCAGAGATGGATCTTGTAACTGGCTTTGAAGTGAGAAAGCAGCGTTGCCATAATTCTGGAGATATCCCTTTCTTTTCTGAACTACATTGGCAGCTCATGATACCAGCATGTCAAAATGACATTCACTCTATATTACACAGAGTGTATAAAAGCTTGTGTTTACATTTTGTCTCCTTTGCCCTTTTCAATTTCGTTTTATTTTTTTATAGTTACGTAATTTAAGCAGTACATATTTGGGGATGTTTTTTTCCATGCCTTGTCTGGCTTTATGGCTTGTTCTGGCTGAGGCATCCTTACATGATTTGATTTTACAAGAAATATAGGCTAGCACATATGTATGTAATTGTTCCACAGTGAACCAGTCTGTCTGGAGCAATGGGGGAAGATATACGTTAATACTTTCTTTCATGCTACATACAAACCAAATTGCCACATCTACAAATGATGCAAAATATTAGGAACTGCAACAATAAGGTTTGCACTAGTTAGCAGGAAGCATAGAAGTATGGTGGAGCCAGAGAAACACTCATCAGAGTAGTATTTTCTTCAGAAACAGGATGTATTGTAACCAGGGGAGATAAGCATGAATAGGCAAAACCAACTATGCTTAGAGCCAACATGCAGCAGCAGCTACAAATCAGACACTGCTGAGTGAAATGTGAAAAACTGAAGCCTGATTCTCCTACCAGGAAGGCCTCTCCCTCTCTGAGCAGGTGTGGAGCAGGGGGCAGGTAGCGGGGACTGCCAAAAGTGTGCCAAAAAGCATCTGTGCCAAAAGCTCAGAGCAGGAGAGGGGAAGCCATGCCCAGCCACTGGAGACCTGCCATTTAGTCCTTATGCTGGTGACAACTGGCCTGCTGATACCAGTGGGTTCAAGGAAGTGGCACATAGCCAAGTGGCTGAGAGCAGGGACCCATCATGGAGGAGGTAGCCAGCCTTTGCCCCACAAACAAATCTGGGAGGACTTTGGTGTTTCCAAGTAGGAGAGCAGTGGAGAAAACAGCCAAGAGTTGATGCTACGGTAGAGTATCAAACCTTGTTTAATAGAGGGTGCATTGCAGTGGTATCAGCAATGTGGAGTCAGTGCTGCAAGTGCCGCATACTAGGACTTATTTAAAGAGGCTATTGTAAAAGTCTTCAAGCCAGTTAATTACCAGTTTTTGTTATGTCAGGAACTCCTTGAGTTAAAGCAGAAAGAAACTATTCATGAATATGTTCCAGTTCTGTAGTTTAATGGGACAAATTTAAAAAAAAAAAAAAGAAGAAAGAAAGAGAGAGAAACTGATAAAATGATTTAGTTCATGGAAGGATTGAAAACCCTCACAAAAAAAGCTGAAATTACATATTGTGCCCCATCTACTCTTGCATAAGCCATTGAAATTGCTGGAGACTTAATTGGACTAATCGTCCATTGCAGTTATGCATGAGCCTTGGGGAGCGCACAGGGTGCATACGGGCCAAAGCACCAGCCTATGAAAGAGAGAGAAATTATCCAATAGCATTTTAAAAAAAGTAGATGTCCAGGTATGAAAAGCCAAGAGGCTTGGCTTGCATTTAAAAAGTATTAAGGGCAAGTGAGGAATTTCATTTAATTTATTCACCAAGTGGGCTTGAAGAGGTGTGAAAAAGAGACAGAAGTGACTGCAGGCAAGAGAAAAGTTTCAATGGAAAACAAAGATCTATAGATGACATTAACCTAGACCCCTTCCTGCTTACATCACCTTTTTCCTCCACTCCTCCCTGTTTGCTGTGAAGTTACTGATGGACCATGGTTATTGCAGGTAGATGCAGGCCTAGAAATTCCACCTGATCAGAATAATAATCATATTGCATGCTGCATATTGAATCAAACCACGGATATTGGAGTAAAAGGCAGTTTAGAGCCTCTCTCATACTATCAGTATTCTTCGAGCATTTACATTACTGCCTTCCACTGTTCAGAGTACCCTGAAAATCACCAACATATTTACTGAATTGAGGTTTAAAAGCAACTCAGAAACAGAAACAAATCATAGCTCCGCTGTAGAAGCATACTATTGCCAAGGGGGGTGCTTCCTGCATCCAAAATGGCCTGTTGTGTATACATGTGTCCTAGTTTCTTTCTTACAAAGAGAGTTTGTTGGGAATTAAACCTAACTCTTGGGAGAAAATCCAAGTCCAGCATAGCAGAATGCCCATCTTCCTAATTCTTCTCATGGCACAGACTGAAATCCCAGACCTGCTTATATGCACCATAAGCTCTTCAGAAGGGATAGGCAAGGAAGGAGAGGCGGGGGTGTGGCTCTGTACATTAGGGAGTGTTTTGATTGTTTAGAGCTTGATTCCAGTGATGATAAAGTCAAGTGTTTATGGGTAAGGTTGAAGGGCAAGGAAAATAAGGGAGATTTTGTGCTGGGAGTCTGTTATAGACCACCCAACCAGGACAAGGAGGCAGATGAAGTATTCCATAAGTTGCTGGCTGAAATCTTGCAATAGCCAGCCTTTGTTCTGGCTGGGGACTTCAACATACCAGACATCTGCTAGAAATTTAATACAGCAGAGGGCAGGCAGGCTAGGAGTTTCCTTGAGTGTATGGAAGATAACTTCCCGACACAACTAGTAGAAAAGCCTACCAGGGGAGGTGCCTCGCTGGACCTAGTGTTCACAGAGAGGGACTAGTGGGAGATATGGTGGTTGGAGGCCATCCTGGGCTTAGTGATCATGAATTGGTCAAGTTTTCAATTCTTGGTGATGTAAGGAAAGGGGTTAGCAAAACCGCCACCTTGGACTTCTGGAGGCTTCTGACCTGTTCAAAACTGACTGAGAGTCCCTTGGGAGACAGCCCTGAAGGGCAAAAGGGATCCAGGAAGGCTGGATGCTCTTCAAGAAGGAAATCTTAAAGGCTCAGGAGCAGGCTGTCCCTAAATGTCAAAAGATTAAAGTGCAGAGAAAATGGCTGTCCTGGTTGAATAAGGAGCTTTTATTTGGTCTTCAGAAAAAAGGAGGGTTTATCAACTTTGGAAGAAGGGACAGGCAACTCAGGTGCCTGGCTGGATGGCTGTGCCAAGAGAGTTGTGATTAGTGGAGCTAACTCTTGTTGGCAGCTAGCCCCCAGCCGTGTCCCTCAGGGCTCAGTTTGGGGCTAGTCTTGTTTAATATCTTTATCGATGATCTGGATGAGGAGATTAAGTGCACCTTCAGTAAGTTCAAAGACCGCACCAAACTGGGTGGGAGTCTTGATCTGCTGGAGGGTAGGAAGGCTCTACAGAGAGACCTGGACAGGTTGGATCGATGGGCCAAACCAATTGTATGAGGTTCAGTAAGACCAAATGTCGGGTCCTGCATTTCGGTCACAACAACCCCATGCGGTGCTACAGGCTTGAGCAAGAGTGACTGGAAAGCTGCTCAGCAGAAAAGGATCTGGGGGTGCTGGTGGACAGCCAGTTTAACGTGAACCAGCAGTGTGCCCAGGTGGCTAAGAAGGCCAGCAGCATCTTGGTCTGCATCAGGGATAGCATGGCCAGCAGGAGTACGGAAGTGATTGTGTCTCTGTACTCGGCACTGGTGAGGCTTCACATGAGCTTCACTGTGTTCAGTTCTGGGCCCCTCACTACAAGAAGGACATTGAAGTGCTGGAGTGTGCCCAGAGGAGAGCTACCAAGCTGGTGAGGGGTCTAGAGAGCAAGTCATATGAGGAAAGGCTGAGGAAACTGGCCATGTTTAGTTTGAAGGATAGGAGACTGAGTGGAGACCTCATTGCCCTCTACAGCTACCTGAAAAGAGGTTGTAGCGAGGTGGGTGCTGGCCTCTCCTCCTAAATGAATAATGACAGGTCCAGAGGAAATGGTCTGAAGTTGCAGCAGGGGAAGTTTAGACTGGAAATTAGGAGGAATTACTTTACTCAAAAAGTGGTCAGACCCAGGGGGGTGGTTGAGTCACCATCCCTAGAGATATTTAAGAAACATGTAGATGTGGCACATCAGGGCTTGCTCTAGTGGCCAAGATTGTAGGGAATGGGTTGTGGTGTTGTGTATGGTTGGACTTGGTGGTCTCAGAGGTCCTTTCCAACCATAACAATTCTGTGATTCTGTGATTATGAAGCATCTTGGAGAAAGCTTTTATGATTCTGTGCCTGTAGACAATGCAGAGGATATTGAACACAGTCTGCTAGAGAATTTCCCTTTTTATTACTTGCATCTACTCACCCCTGGTAAGTTTCTCTGTGCTTGGCTTTTCAGAAGGCCCCCAAAGGCCTACACCAAACACCTTACTACCTAATGTAAGGCTGACACGCTGTAGAAGCTTTTCAGTGGTGCCCCTCTTCCCAGGGCTGTTTTCCCATTGGCATGCTGCTTCCTGCTCCTGCTCCCACTCCCCTCCCCTGCCCAGGGGCTTTGGTCTGGGTTTGAGAGCCCTTCTGCTCTGCGCTGCTGTGCTGTACTTTAAAGCGCTAGCATGGCCTTACTAATACATTTTCAATGGCTGGGCTTAGCAGAGCTTGTAAGAACATATCAGACCTGTCAGGTTTACAAGTCCTTTTGCCACCTCCACCTTCTTACATATATTTTTAAATAGCTAATTAGGAGATAATGCCAGTGGAACCAAATACTGTCACAAGATAATGATCTCGCGCTGCTATAGAAATGGTGAGTGGAAATGTTTATTTTCAAAGGGAAGAAACACTGATCATGTGGCTAATCCTATAATTCTTAAACAAGTAAAATTCCTGTAGATTTCAGTAGAGCCTGAGGTGACAACATCCTATTACTGGGTAGTATTTCTGGATACCAAACGGCCGTAAGTGATGCAGTCATTTTCTCCAAATGATACTGGTGCAGTATTGGAACAGATGTTTCCTTTACCTTTATTAGCCTGTTGTAACTTCTAACTTGGAGGACAAATTTTGCATGTGCTTCATTGCACCAGCCTAGATGATTATTTTTTTTTTAGATGTGCTTTAGGATGCAGTGAGCTGTGGTTTAGATGAAGTTATGCTTATTTTTAACTTACTGACAGTTCATAATGGCGATACAGAAGCCTGTGTTGCTACTGCAGGCTCCCTTTGGTACATTAAGGATCGTCTCTGTTTAAATCAAAGATGGTCTTTCCTCTGTCCTTCAGGAATTTTGGAAACAAGTGTTGTCTTAAAATCACCTTTCAGGAATAAACTACCTTCTATTTCCAGTGGGGTGAAGAAGTACATGTGGGTTAACAGGTACATGGTCATTAGCTGCTGCCCCTGTGCACCAGTGTGAAAAAAATTGAGACAGCTTTACCCCTCATTCAGGCTCATCCTTGTATTTGTATTCCCACCAGCAGAATGGGGGCTGTGCTGTGCAAATCCTCCCCCAGATCACCTTCTGGAGAGCTTCTTGCTCTGCTACAAGGCAGCATTAATGGAATGGGTACATTCACATTTACTGCCTCCCCCCAGGGAAGCCTTCTTTCTACTGCAGCCCTGGACTCACTTTAGGTTCAGAGTTGTTGTACAGACAGGTGAATTCTGCAGTGGAAATTGGAGGCAGATGCAAAGCTGCTTTCAGAGAAAAGCCTGTCAATGAAAGCATGAAAGTTTATCCTAGTCACAATTATCTTGCACAAGTTGTTAGTGCTTCACCATGGAAGGTGGCCAGTGGTTTTTAGAAATTACTGCTGCCTTCATGATTAATGAAGATTCATCATTCCATTAGATCATCTCTAACCTGCTGTAATTGTTCTGATTTTTATTTTTTACCTTGTTCGCCAGTTCATGTCTAAATACAAGAAGATGTTTATATTGCATACATTCAGTTTTAATTGGCCCTTAAAAGAAGGTGTTGATTAGAATCTTCTCAACATCAACAGCTCGCTCGCACAACATTCTCTAATTACTGTTTATTAATTTAGTTCAAGTGGCATAGTTGAAAGCCCTGTTCAGATGGGAGAAGTAAATTGTCACTGGTATTGAATATGTAAATTATGTGCCGTGTAAGTTTCCATGAAGAATGTTTAAAGTTAAATGCTACGCACATAAAGCCTTCCAGTTTCATCTAACCCAGCCATATGACAGCTTTGCAAAAAGTGTCATGAAAATTTACCAGCCCTGGCAAAAACGCACTTGCCTATCCGTTACTTTTTCCTATTAACATCATCATGATTGTAATAATAATAATTTATTTGCCAGTCAAGAAAAAGAATCTTTTATGCTGGCTGGCTGGAGGTTTGCAAGGCTGCCAATTGAATCGAACTACACGGTGCTGTATTATAGACATTCAGCAGCCTGGTTTTCTTGCCCTAGTGCAGTAACCCTTCTTGCTCTTTAATTAGCTTATAAAGTCAGAATTTCTTAAACAAAGTACTCATTAAACATTGCCTTCTTACATTACTTTAAAATGCAATTAAAAGTTTCAAGAGTGCTGCAGAGTTTGTGTACCATTGTCAGCATCCATGTCACTCACTATCAATTTCCACCCACTCACATAGATCAGAGGCCTCCCGTTAAATATAGATGGCACTTCATAGCTTTTGTATATAGACCAGGCATAAAACAATATAGTGATGAGGAGAACTTGGATGCATCTTATACTTCAAGGAATAAGAGAGTAATGGAGGGGAGGATATTCTAGAGGAGGGAGGAGCCAGGAGCGCTAATTGCCCTTCCACATCTGCAGTTGTCTCTGCAGCCTTTGGTGTGGGAGTAGCTGCACCTTGCTGGTGCATGTGCTGTTCAAAGTCTTCCCAGACAAAGCTGCATGGGAATACCACAGTTATTGTATTATGCATCTGAAACAATGAGATCAGACATCGTGTTAAAAGAGAAAGAAAAATATCCAACACCTGAATGCTGCCTGGGCCTTCACCCAGTCCTCACACTCTCGCTGGCTGCTGTTATCATGAATGGCACTAATCAATTCCAGGAAATCTCTACACCAAGCATTATGTCACATGCGGTTACATCATTCCCTCTAACCTCTAGGGCTTCCTGTTGACATCTTTGGAACTCCTCTACTACCAACTGGTATTAGAAGAAATGCCAGACGGTATTTTTAGCCATTTCTGACTGCCAAAAGTAATCCAAATCTTTCAATTTTGCAGCTTTCACCCGCTGGATCTCATCTTTGCTCCTTAAAACAAGCAAACCTTTGTGGGTCTGTTTGGGGTGTCCCCAGGTGTTTGCATAAAGGATGGTGGGAGCATGTGAGAGGTTTATTGAGACAGAAGGGGCTAATGCCTCTGCAGAATTTATTTATTCTTAATGTCTACCAGATTGTTAATCCAGCCTGTCAGTTGTGTAACTTCTGTTATAACTTCCACTCCAGGAGGCTGTTTCTTTTCGTTCTGAATTCATTCCTAGGAGATGCTGCTTCCCACTGTGGGCTATGTTTCACCTCATGGTCCATCCCTGCAGGGCGTTTCCCTCTCCCCTTGCTGGGCCATGTCCACAGGTATGTAGGAGACATTTCTCTCGAAAGAGACAGTGACAACCCATCAGCTTCTTCTTGCAGCCCCCACTTTTCCAGCTGCTCAGCTGAAAGAAGCAAGGCTGAAAGTCTTTGCGATCTAATTTGCAATATTATTCTTCTTGAAAACTTTTGGTTTCTTGGTTTGAGACTTGTTTTTATTATTATTATTTGTCTGGTTTATACCTTCCTTTCGTTCTAACAGTGTGATTTTTGTGGCTGTTTCTGTGTTTGTTCACTGCTGCATATATCAACAACATGATTAAATTCCAGCTCTGACTGTTGCAACATAAGCATTCTGCCTTCATTATCTGTGGTGCCTAAAACTATTTGATCTCTAATAAGTTCGCCTGCAAGTGTGCCTTATTTGCATGATGAGGCTAACTGGTGCAGCCTGGTTGCATATTGGTCTGTGATTTCAGTTTCTCTTCGATTAGATGCATCAAACAGAAGGAACTATTAGGATTGCCAGCAACTGTATTTTTTTTCTATTAATCATGCCAGAATAGTAGGAGTCCCAACTAGGCTGGAGAAATCCACCAATAAAAGGCACGGGAGAGCTTCTCATGTCAGGTCACATACAAGTCTGTGCTGTGCTGTGCTGTGCTGTGCTGGGGATAGTTGGTTTGGTTTGATGGCACAAGCTTTTAAGATCGTATCTAGCTTCTGAGCTGGCTGTTCGATAGCCTCCTTTGGTGAGCTGCCCTTTCTATTGCCACCAGCCACAAGCACTTCAGGGAGCCGTGCTACCCAACAAGTACCTCTCCTCTGGCCCATCACGCTCAGAGCTGGAGGTGTCCTTCAGCTTCTCTGAGGGTCTCAGCCTGACTCTGCCCCCAACTCACATCCATCTGCTCTGGTCCTGCAATTAGACCCCGTTGCCATTCACTTGGCAATAGTGTCTCTTTGGACTTTACTACCCAAAGTTTGCATGGAGAGAAGGTCTGTTTTCTTACAGGAAGATTTTAGGAACCTGAACCTTTCTTTGTGTCTGAAATGGAAGCAGCAAACTTCAAAGCTAAATATAAGTAGAGAACAGCAACTCAATAATTGTGAGGTTCATACCAAGAATCCTGTAAACATGGCCAGTTGCCCTTTTCCTTTCTGGATCATGCTCAGGATAGATCGGTGGGTTTCCCTGTGTTCAGTATGATTTTAAGAAATGTGGTTTGCCCCATTGCAGCATCCCTTACTTCCCTGATTTCAGAATTTAGCTTCTTAGGTTGCAATGTGTACCAAATACCTGCATGTTCAGCTGAGACAATTTTTAATTGAGCTGAAGAAATGTCTTTCATTGATCCGAATGGGTCCTAGACCGAGTTCTCATTTTGTACACAAAACTCACGTTTTCTTTTGTTCTTGGGTTCGCACAGAAACTGAAAAACTAAACCAAGCAGAGCCAAACAAAGGAACTCGGTGGATCTCATCAGCAGTATTTGCTTTGCACAGGAACAGTCATTTTTCCCTAGTACATACTTCCAAGAATTTTTTTAAAATGTCATGCATACATCATCTGCCCTAGCAGACAATACTTGTTCCAGAGAAGCTGTTGCTCTCTATTAGGTCAATGATCAGTGAACTAAACATTTTCTACTTAGGTCTTCATATGATAAAAGCCTAAGAGCTTTGAAGAAGCCATTACAGACTATTGCCTAGAAGAAATATCCATTTGAAAATTCAGCAATTATGTACTTCTATAATAGCGTGTAAAAGGAGCTCTGGACCCATTATGGGTTATTGAGTAAATAATGTATTTTTAAAAGTGTCTAAGTAATTTATATGATAGCCTGTATTGGCAGCAAAGAGTGATTGTAGACTAAACATTCTGTCTTTCTTTCTTTCTAAAAATCTCATTTAAATCCCTAAATAGCAATTACCAAAAGAAATCCCTGATGCAGTTTCAGTATTTCTATAGTAGTCAATAGCTAATGGCTCTGACTTTACTCCACCGAGGCTGCCATTTTGTGCTGAGCCAGTTTCCTCTGGCCTGACTTACTTTTTTTGTCTTGATTGGATAAGACAGGAGGCTTCATTATCAAATATAATACAGAAGTGTCCAGAGGCCTCCTGGAGGTCAGAGTCACAGTCATCAGACGTACCCATAATCAGGAACAGCCACTAGCCAAAAAAGCCACGAGTCCAGAGAGAGAAGACAGGAAGCTGTCAGTCCCTATTTCAGGGAAAAATTGAGGCTTGGAGAGAGGAAATATGTTGTCTGAGATCATGCAGGGGACAAAGAACCTCTGCCTCCCAAGACTAAGTTTAGTTTCCCTGCTTTATGTTCACAGCCCTTCTATGGAAAGGCACAGCCTGAGATCTTGTTGCTGTGGATCCTCAGTGCTAATGCAAACAGCTCCTTTATCAGACACCTGCAATAGCCGTGCTTCAGACCACTGCACTCAGCCCTTTCGAGCACAGACCCGGTGAAAACAGACAGGAAAATACTGCAGTTCAAAAAGTTTATATTGCAGCAGCAATGCGCCATGGAACAGATGCGCTGGAAACCTCACTTCAGTCTGAAGTAAGCTCTACTTAGTCCTCCCCTTTGTTTATCATACCGCTTCCTGCCATGGCAGGGGTAGTCACCTCTTAGATAATTTTCTGTCAAAAAGTTGAAAGAATAAATTGAAACAGTTGTTTTTAAGAAACACTGGTGTTAGAGATGCACTGAATTTTTGAGTTTATCTTGACATTCCCAAATACCTGTTTGGCCAAGCAGCCTGGAGTACCTCAGGGAGACTACTGTACTTATGTTTTACATGTACATTAAAACAATGCAATGGGCCTGACTTGAGGATGCAAAAGTAAAACAATTTTCAGCCTATGGTGATGCTCCGCTTTACCTCTTTTTAAAGGTACTTTCCCTGTTATAAATTCAGGACAAAGTCACTTAATCTGGTGTTCTTGAATTTATAGGTCCAGACCTGTGTTGTAAGTCATCTTGTACATGAAATACCCTAACAGTCAGCAGGAAGCAGATATCTGTTAGCATGACTGTCAGGAGTTTTGATTTCCCTTTTTTTAGAGGCTATGTAATGCCTACCCCTGCATGTGCATATTCAGAGCAGATCATGTGCTTCTGATAGCTAGCTATGCTCTTCAGCCACATCTCAAGAACATCACCTTTAGACCTGAATTTGAATATGTCTGTATAATTTCTCATTGTTTAAGAAAAGTGATTTTGATGCAATGAATGAAAATGTGGCATTTCGGCTCGTCTCTTGGGAGATGACAAGATATGGGTGTCTGTAGTGAGGCCACTGGCACGTGAGAGTCTGTTTATCATGTTTTTGGAAAGACACAAAGAGAAGAAGAAATATAAGGGTGTCAAAAAGCACATAGCTCAAAAGACAAAAAAAAAGAAGTGACTTAACAAAAAAGTAGTCAGGTAGTAGGGAGAAAGAGGAAGTAAAACAATGGTAAAGGAGAGGTTAACAGGGACAGAAACAAATGGAGAAGAAATGAAGTGAAAGGCATAAATAAATTTAAGTTGTATTTGAGCAAAGCATATAACGTCTAAGAGAGCAATCAGTCTCTCTCACTGTTAGACTGTATTTGTCATTTAGGAAAGAACAGTTATCTGTTGGGATAACTGACTAGAGTGGTGATGAACTCTCAATTGTTGGAGGATTTAAATGACAGAGTAGTAAAAAAATCTGGGAAATACTGTCAGGTATTGGAGTTTTCTTGATCCCTTCCAGCTCTTACTTTCTACAGCCAGTGTATGAGTGGGAGCAGTACCTCAGCTTTGTGGTTATGGGAGAACTGTTTTTGGCCTGGCCACTTCCTGGCTGAAATTCTGTAAGATCTCACAGAGTAAACAAGGCACATACTTGGAGATGAAGTCTATGAGGAAGATGAACATGCAGGTTTCCCCCACCACATTCTGGTGGAAAAACTGGCTGCTCATGGCCTGGACGAACGTACGATCTGCTGGATCCAGCATTGGCTGGAAGGACGATCCCAAAGGGTGGTGCTCAATGGAGTTAAATCCAGCTGGCGGCCGGTCACAAGTGGTGTTCCTCAGGGCTCAGTACTAGGGCCTTTCCTTTTTAATATTTTCATCAATGATATAGATAAGGATATAGAAAACACTATTAGTAAGTTCGCAGATGACACTAAGTTGGGTGGGAGTGTTGATCTGCTTGAGGACAGGGAAGCTCTACAGAGGGACTTGGATAGACTGAATAGATGGGCCAATGTTAATGGCATGGCCTTCAACGAGGCCAAGTGCCGGGTCCTGAACTTGGGCCACAACAACCCCATGCATAGCTACAGGCTTGGGGCAGTGTGGCTGGAGAGCT
>VZTM01029776.1:96952-130769 GCA_013400555.1 Jacana jacana
CACTGTAGAGATATTGGTGCTGGTCTCTTCTCACGGGCAATGAGCGACAGGACAAGAGGGAATGGCTGCAAGCTGCAGCAGGGTAGGGTTAGGCTAGACATTAGGAAAAAATTTTTCACGGAGAGAGTGGTCAGTCAGTGGAATCAGCTGCCCAGGGAGGTGGTGGAGTCACCCTCCCTGACTGTGTTTAAGAGCAGATTAGATGTGGTGTTGAGAGATCTAGTGTAGGGGGGAACTTGTAGAGTAGGGCTGATGGTTGGACTTGATGATCCCAGGGGTCTCTTCCAACCTAAATGATTCTATGATTCTATGATTCTAGGTGAGAGAAGAAAGAACTGTTTGAACTGAAGACATTTCCTGAACTATGGACCCAAGACCACAACTCTTACATCTTTCTTCTCAAACAGAAGAGCCCTATACTACAACAGATATATGGCTTGTATGTAAAACCAAAGCCCTCACATCTTGAGACAGAAGGTCCTGGGGACTTCCAGGAACAGACTATGTTAATTGCACTACTCTGCTTCAGCCCTAAAACATTCTGTTCTCCCTTTCAAAGAAAACAACCCTTAATTTTAGCCAAAGTAATTCTTTGCTTCCTTTCCTGGCTTCTCTTGAATGGTGGGTGATGAGAAGACACAGGTATGAAGTGATCTGGGATTATTCCAGACCAATGATTATTTCTATGCAAACCACCAGTTACCACTGCAGTACAAAAAGTGTAAAAGAAAACAGGCTTTTAAAAGACAAGTCTGGAGAGGCATCACATTGAGATGAAAGAAAGCTTCATTCTTCTCCCATCTTGCTGAGTTTTCCATGTCTTCATAGGGGACCTAGCAAAGCTCAGTGTGGTAATGTCAGTGGTCTTCCCCAAAGATGATTAAGGGAGTGCAGCATCTCCCATACGAGGAAAGGCTGAGGGAGTTGGGTCTCTTCAGCTTGGAGAAGAGGAGACTGAGGGGTGACCTTATTAATGTTTATAAATATGTAAAGGGTGAGTGTCAGGAGGATGGAGCCAGGCTTTGCTCAGTGACATCCAATGATAAGACAAGGGGTAATGAATGCAAGCTGGAACAGAGGAGGTTCCACTTAAATATGAGGAAAAACTTCTTCACAGTGAGGGTGACTGAACACTGGAAGGGGCTGCCCAGGGAGGTTGTGGAGTCTCCTTCTCTGGAGACATTCAAAACTCGCCTGGACGCGTTCCTGAGTGACCTGATCTGGGTGTTCCTGCTCCGTCAGGGGGATTGGACTAGATGAGCTTTCAAGGTCCCTTCCAATCCCTGATAGTCTGTGTTTCTGTGATTCTGTGAAAGTAGGCAGCTTGGGTTGTTCTATTACTCCCATAATGCACAAGTCTCCTTCCTGATGCAAACCTGCCATGTATTCTCAACTTTTTCCATTCTGGGCCACCAAGTACAATGCTGCTAAATGAAGCAAACTTTTTTTTTTTCTTCCCCCCTGCTCCTGCCCTTACTTTAGAGACATTAGATTCATTATTTGAGGGTGTGTATGAGATTCTGGAAGTACAATTTACGTCTGCTATGCTGTGAGATATTTGGTATGATATTGACTCATTCATTGGCACCTGAGAGAGGTTTGGGGAATTCAGCAAGCTTTCAGCAATCCAGTTTGAGAGATTAAACAGAATTATGGCTCACTCAGGTTTGTCCTAATTTTATTAGATTTTCACCATTTCTAATTGCATAAACATATGCAGCCAAGTATACAGATGGGGACTGGGAAGATGTACAAGGACACTCAGGCTCTGTAGTCAGCTAATTGGTGGACTAAGTAATAGGGCACTTGGAAAGATTGATAATCTTTTTCAGAACATTTCAGGGTAAAATCCTTTCCCCATTAAAAGTGAAGTAATCAATGGGAGAAGGATTTTAGTTGCAGATTTTGTTTGGAACTGGAGAAAACAATGAGAGGGACTATGTGATGCAAAAAATATCCAGGATGGAGGATGTTGTTTAGGGCAAGATTCACTAATTATTTGTCTTAGCCATAGGAAAAAGGTGGAATGCCTCAAAAACATAAAACAACTGACCTCATCCATGTGGTGACATCAGAAGGCTTTTGATCAGGGCTAAAGACAAAACAAGCAGTGGTTAACAATTTCAGATATTGCCAAGGCAAATTAGAAGTCATTTTGTGTGAACATTGTTATGGGTAGCAAATGCCAAGCTGTAATGTTTTCAGAAACATTTTTTATTTTCTTTTGGAAAATAAATCTGTTTTTGCTATGGCTAGGAGAGCTCTTGAGCCACAAGTCAAAGTATGCTATGGCTATTTCTGGTTGAAGAATCCCAGCTGAGGTACTGGCATGGCTGTTTATTTCACATTAATTAATTAATTAATTAAGTCACATGAATTAATATTGCTGCCTGTATTTGTTAAGGGAATGCTGCTGTTGACTTACTTCTACAATCAAGACAGAAAGGGGCAAGAGGGAAGGTCTACACTCAGGTTTTTCCTAATGGGTGTGTTTTATCCCTGATACGACACCTGCACTATGAAATTCACTCTGACTGAATGGGTCTTCACCTCCATGAGACAGGACCTAACTCTCAGCCTGATTTAGTCCTGGTTGGTTAACTTTTTTAAGATCTCCATGCCTGACAGACCTGGAAGGCTTTTCCCTCATGCTGGCCTGGGCTGAACATTGGTGGGTAAAACAGATTATTCTTTTTTCCCCTCTTATGAAAAGTGGAATAAGCCAAACAAATTGCTTGCTCCCATATTTGAACCTGGACTTCTCAGCAAAGTTTTGCAAAGTCCTCTAAAAAGTCAAAGTACTTAATAAATAGATCATGAAATATTTTCCAACAAAAAATTACAAGAGAGATTTAATAATGCTGGGACATGGTTTTCTGTTAATTACTTTGTTTTCCTCTTCCTCCTGTTCAGGCAGTAACATGCGAACTCTGACCACATCACCGGTGTGAAAGTGCTGATTAACCTTTTGACTCCGACAATTGGGATTTCTCTCAACACCAACTGGTAATGCAAAAGATCATTAGTATTTAATATTGGGACATCCCGGCTCCAGATGTCAAAAGGTTAATGAAAAATCAAGTGTCTTACTTTTACTGGGCAACTTGGAAACCTTCCGCCCAAACATTTCATTTTTTGTGATAAATAAGCCAGACTGCTTGAGCTGAGAGCGACGGGTGTTCTTCTAATGTGTACAGCTGTTAATTGAAAAAGATTCTGTTATGCTTGTTCCTCTGGACGTAGATAAAAGACAGATCTGTTGGCGAACTTTAGTGGGTCTTGAACACCCCTTTGTCCAAATGCACTACTCAATAATAACACTTTGTTCTTTCTGTAACAGCCATGGAGGGATTTTGAGTGGAATACTCATTTTCTTTAAGTCATATCTGCCAGTAATCATTCCTGGCTTAAGACCAGCTGCCATTTATGTGTTTTATGAAAATATAACACCAGTTTTACACTCAAAACTATTCTCTTTTAGGTAAAAGCTTCGGTACAAGCTGGTTCCTCATATCTACCATAAATGCTATTTATCACAGATTTTGGTCTTTAAAACAGAAAGATAATGTTAAAACATTTTGATTACCCTTTCCTTACTGCTATCACTCACAAACCATCTTTTCTAATTATGGTATTAGGACATTTACATAACCGGGAAAAGGGTCCTTTAACTACATTTCTATTATGTTTGGCACTTGTGTGAAAGGATATTATATTCATGTGCATTAGAGATTGCTTATAAAAGATCAAGACAATAATAGCAGATCAGACGATAAAGGTTCCCTTTTCTCCTCCCAGACAGGCTGTCTCTGACAGAAGAATACAGTTCATCAAAAGTGTCTGCAGGTTGTCAAACTCGGTGAGATTTGGGGACACTCGGAGGCTGTCATGGCCAACAAGAAGATTTTCTGTAGGGTTCTGCCATCATTCACCCTCAGGAAATAATCACTCACTACATTCTGCATGCTCTCATGATAGAGCTCTATTTGAGAGAAAAGAGCCATTTTATCAAAGGACAATATATCCCTTCTCTCGGTCCATGCAGCTTCCATTATCAGACCATAATAAATCATATTTATGTTCTCAGTTAATAAGACTGATTACAATTCAGGTTACAGGCATGGGAAAAGCAAAGCAGGTGAAAAGATGTTTTAATGAAAATATGATAAGCAAACAGCTTCTTGTGAACATTTCAGGCTGTTATTTGTAATGATCACAGGCAATTTTTGATACATCTTCTTTAGCAATGGTTTAAGCTGCTTAAATTGGCTTTCCACTTTATATGTTGAAATAGGAAGAATCTCAGTGTCCTTCTTATGTTGTCTAGAATCATTATATACATTATAAGCATAAAATGAGTTTAATGTATGTGCTTTGAAAAGAAGGGGAAAACAGAAAATCAGGGAAGACTGATTTTAATGCTGCTCAAAATGATTTTGAAATTTTCTACTCATCTTTGTTACTAACGGTGCATTTTCCATGAAATTTAGGAATGACATGTACTGCTTTCATCTCCTTAAAATTAATATACTGCTCTCTGTTTTTCTCAATTTCTTCAAAGTTCTTTTTAGAGCACTGTGCAGAGACAGAAAGAAATTCTCCACTCGGATGTGTGAACATATCTGCTATTAATGCTGAGGGGAGTTAAGTATGTGCTTCTACAGGAGAGTATACTCTAGCATTCAGTAATGAGAAGTACCCTGTTAGAAAGGTGCAAGCATGTTTAGCTCCAGCACGTGATGCATTCAGGGCCAACTTTCTTAGGATTTTTCTAAGTGATTAAGATCCTTTTTGGTAAGGCAAAAGTTCTGAATGATTTCAGCATATAAACGTATGGAAGGAAGTGGATGATGGACTGCCTTGCTCTGACCTTGTAAAAAGTTTCCTTTTGTTCTTGTTGTGCTCAGCATTACCCTTTAAGGTGAAGTTAGAAATTTAAGAAATAATTTCCTCTGGTTGATGTATAATTATGATCAAGTCTCTGAAATGCTACAGCACTTGCAGGGCTCTGGTGACAAAAACTCCCTGGTGTGGTGTGTCTGCGGGACCTATCTTGGTCACTGATATTTCCCAAATGTGACTCTTAAACAAATTTTGAAGCTTTGTAATTGGCCTGCCCCTGGAGATTGATGACAAAATTCCTTTAAACCTTTTTAGGGCACTTCCACAAGAAAGTGCCCACACACGAAACAGCAAACCGCTCTTCAAAAGCAGTATCCTGATATGACAACAGACATAGACAGTGTACTTCATGATGGAACTGCTTGATACAGAGAAATACATGTAGTAACTGCCTTCACTGTGAAAGAGGTTTAAAAATGCTGCCTGCCAACTCCACAAAACCCAGACCTGCTATTTCAGTTAAAGGCCAGTGGATTGTATTTTTCATGTCAATTTTCACTAGCCTCAAACATCACTGTTATGACAGACTGTCATCCAACCAAACCAACATTCTGGTGCCATTCAAGCAGGCAAGAAGAAAGCAAACATGAAGGAAACTTAAAAGTCCAATTAGTAAGTGGGGGCTGCATGTGAGCGAACTACTTTTGTGTAATGATACTGATTGCTGAAAATGAAACACTTAAAAGAAAATAAACAAAAAGCAGTGCTTTCTGAGCTAGCGGTGTTTTCTTGGCTGGCAATTTCTCTTTGTTCTGTTTCATGACACCAGCCTCAATGGTTAAAGGGATGTTCTGGGCCAGATGTCAATCATAATGTCTGACATAAACAAAAATAGCTAAAAAGGCACGCCAGCATCTTCCCTTTGTTTTCCCATTAGCTCCATTTTTCTTTTCATAGACTGACAAAAAATTACTGCCTCCAAGTGAATTCAGTAATGTCACTATATATCTGATATCTAGGAGACCTTTTGTTTTAGCTCTACTGGGCTTAACCACAAAAGACACTTGACATTGACAAAGAATCTGTCAAACATACAATGATCAGTGCAATGAAACCTCTCATGACAGAAGGGCACTATTCTGCATCCCCCCTGCCTCTAGCAGAAGCCTCTCTGAGCAAAATATGCTGGAGCACATGTAGCAGCTGAACCATTACAGAGCAGGCCAGAAGCTGAGATGTGTCTTGTTTAAATTGTCATAGCATATTAGTATAATTAAAACCGCCAAAAGAGTAGAAAAGATAGATGGAAATGTTACATTACTTGTTTCTAGAGATTAACCTCGAGCCAGAACTGAAATAGAGAGACACATTTTGGATTTCTTAGAGCTCTGATATGGAAGAAAACAAGCCTGAGAGTACGTCTCTTGAAGTGTGAGACATGAAGTCATAGTTCCTGTACTTACACAATAAAGCAGAAATAGTGTTTCAGGCAGACACTGTGTTTTCTCTGTGATTACAGCTCCCGTTGTGGCTGTAGTCTGCAAAGCAATTGTATCATCTCTCAGCAATCTCCTTTTCACTCTCCTCTGCCTTTGTGTCTGCAAGGTTTGACAACCTTTGGACCTGCTGATGAACTGGTGTCATCGCTCTCTGCTCCTTCTCCACCTGTGAATGTGGCTGGTGGTCCAGGTGCCCAGCCCCAAAGCAGTGCATGGAGTCCTGGCTGGTGGCTGCTGAGGCCACAGCTCGGGCTCTGGAGCTCAGCAATGCCCAGCAGCTGTGGTCAGGAAGTCCTTCTGCACAGGCTTCATCCCCTGGACCTACCCGTGTATGAGGAAGAGAAACAAACACCTACTGGATGCAGGTACAGGTAGACCAGCCCTGAGATCACTCTTGAATTGCTCGGGGAGACAAGACTGGGAGCTGGGAGGCAAACTAAGATTGTCTTCACCTAGGCTGTTTCTGCTTCTCATTGCAAAGAAATAGGTTTGAACAATGGGTTCAATTTCAAATCTGACCTTTCAAATGCCAAGCTCTGTGATTGCTTCTGTGTTGAATGTACAGATAAAAACATATAGCTTTCTAAAATTGGCCCTGAAAATTATGTTATCTGAGATGTCTTTCTTCCCATCCATCATTACCTCTCATAACTATTCAATACTAACTAGTTTTGATCCCAGTTTCTAATTGTGCCCCGACTTCTGTATGGTGGTGAGAAACTCCTGGAGAACCCCCTATGGATCTGTTCAGTTGTAGGGGTTAGAACTCCCAGAGCTAGGGAGGATCTGAACTGGCTCTGGCACTTCTGAAAGACAGCAAAAGCAGCATGGCTTTCCTCTAACAAAAGTAGTACATTCAAGGAGAAGGTAAAAGAATCTGATAGGTCTCGTGTTCATTTCTTCTAGTATAAATGAACTTCATGCCCTTGCCTTATTTGCTGATTTACTTGAAGTAGGTAGATGTTAAATGTGGCTCTTACATTTTAGGCTTCCCCATATATCCTGTATTTCCCAAATTTATATCACAGTTAATGACTTCTCCATATAGTACTTAAATTTCTGTGAGGGCCTGTAAATGTGTATAACTGGTCAAAAATATGTTATCTGCATTTAGTGTTGGCTTTTGGAACCCTCACCGCCTAGTCACCTCACCTCCCAGTCTCACTCACATGCATTTCTGTGTAGTGCCAGGAGAAGAATGGAAAATAGCTATGAAGTAAAAGCAGATTCTGCTCCCATTAAAGGCAATGAAAACTATGCTTTTACTTCTACTTACTCGTAATAGCGGGGAAAACCGAAGTGGAAACAAGCACAACAACACACCTCTGCCAGCTATCTACAACCTAACCAAGGCTTCCACTAATGAGGTGCTCTGGCATTTTGAGAGAGACAGGTTCTTCCAGAAACGGAAAAAAGATGCTGAGTTTTTCCTTCAGCTCTGAAAGGCTAGTGAGAGAGTAACAAAATGTATTTCAAAAAAGGGGATAGCAGTTAAAATTTTAATGCTGTCTGTGCTGTTAAATACCTACAGCTGCCAGTATAGTTTCTCGTCAATTAAATACTTTTTGTATGCTTGGCAGATTATTAGATACCAATTCTTATATACTTCACCTTATCTGCTGTATTTACAGGTTCATTGAAGTTACCATAAAACTCTTGAGAAATTTATTAATTCCAAATCACGATGACAGAGTAATTTCCAGGTGAGGTTTTCTAGAAGACCATGGGCAATCACACAGTCTATTAAGCAGAACAGTGCAGTTTGCGGAAAAGATAATAGTCCAGATCATGAGATAGCACCAGATTTTATGTTATGATCTCCAGATGTCTTTGGGAACTTAATGCATCCAGCATTGGTTCGAGTCTAACCTGCATGGCAGAAATGCGAGTTGTTCCAATTTTCTGCTCTGGGGCTATGTGGAGAAACTGTCTCCCCAAGGGCTGCAGAGGACAGGCTGAGATAGTTTGGTGTCATGGTTTGGGCTGGGCTGGCCACTAAATGGGTTCTGTTTCACCTCAAACCAGGACTTTGGCTATGCTTTAGTAAGAATGCTCACTGCATTGCCAACTGCTCCTGGAGTGCTCAGGGGTATCACATGCAGAAAATAAAAGGTTTCATCTTTGCTTAATGGGACGGCACTGTGCCCAGTCTTCTTTCTGATATGGGCCCATCAGAGCTGGCTCTCCACATTGGCCAAGTGGGCAATTACTTAGGGCAGCAAAGGTGTCTCACCACCTGCTTCATCTGTCTTCCAGACTGCTGGAGAAGCAGGTGGGCATTGTGTTGCTGCTTTGGAGAGAGGAGTTTGCCTGAAGGGCAAGGCAAAGTCCCACCTAGCAGTGTCTGTATTCCATCTGGCTGCAGAAAGCTAGTGAGTCCGCCCCTGACCATCAGCTTCCCATCTCAGCTGCCCTTTCCCTGTACGCTTGACTCCGTACCGACAGAGCAGGTCTCCCTGACCTGTCCTCAGCCCTAACCACCAATGTTCCCTTCTGCTTACAACGCCAAAAAGCCTTGAGTTACAGCAGTCTGTCACAACTGCCAGACTTCTATTGTTTCATTTTAAGCAGTGCTTCTAGAGTCACTGGGGAGAGGGTGGATTTTGCCAAATTAAGGCATCGCTTACTTGCTCAGAAGTTCCTGGAGTGAGTGTCTCTGCAATGGAAGGCAGCTCTGCTCCCATTTTCAGGGTCCAGCTCTGGAGTTCAACACGTTCCTCCAAAGCATCCACAGTAAAACAATGTATTGCATCACTCCCTGAACCAGGGACTTGGTGAAGTCCACAGTATAGTGGTTTTGTGCAGGAGGATGAAAGCCTCCTTCTTGGCAACCTGGGGGGATCTACAGCACTTTGCAGGGCAGCCCAATATCCTGCTGTGCTCTGAGGGGCCACGGATGCCCAGGAGCTTCTGGTGTGTCATGTGTTTCTATACACGTGCATTCCTGGTGCAGAGCATCTACTGGTACAGGTAGATGGTGGTGGATACCAGTGCAAGGATCTGCCAGTGTATTTGCTTTTCAATTCTGGCACCATTGGGCCGGGGAGTGAAAAAGAACTCCCCAAACAGAACAAGTGTCTGACATGACGCTGCGGCACAAGAAAAGCTCATGGCTACTTTTCCTCCATTGAAATCTGTACAAAAACTATCAGTCTGGGACTTTCTGAGTTTCTCTCTGCAGTCAAAATTTTGGTGTGAATGCACAAAGAGTGTGAGGAAAGAGCATTTTGGTTCTCTTCATGCACAAAACCTCTCAGGGTTTCAGATAGGAATTTAGCATTTCCCACAGTCTTCAAATGTTGTGCTGTGCAAGGATGTGCTTATACATAATTTTGTAATTGAAATGGCATGTTTACTGTTCTATTTCATGCTTGATTGTGTTTTTTAAACACCTTTACTCACGCTGTTAGAAGTAGGATTATAATTAAAATGTCCTGTTGAACACCTTGTTCAGTTCGATGAAGGCATAATAGAAGTATAAATACTTGTTCTCGTTGACTCTGTGATGTCAGCATAACAAACACAGTAAATGTCATAAACCAAATCTCTCTTTTGCCAAAGCATCCATTAGAAGGGAAGGGGAAGCAGAATCTGCTGCTGAGCAGAGGAGAGCTCTTTTTTGGTAACAGGAAATGTTTTGAGATATTATAATACCTGTGATACAGATGTATTAACTAAGGCATGGAAGGATTGACTGATTTTGCCAGTTACAAGCAAAAATCAGAGTGGATTTTTTTCTTCTCTACTTACATTTCTGGGCTTAAAGACTAGGCAGTACTTTCACTTTCTACAGTTGCCATTAGGAAACGCTGAGTCTGGTTGTAAAGTGTGAAAGAACAACTTATATTTCTTATTATTCTGATTTCTTTAAAATGTGTACAGATATGCAGACTGCATGCATTTATGGTGGGGCCAAACTACAGCACAAAGTCCAAATGTTTCTAAGTCAACGTCTTGTGGTTACAGCACTTTTGCATAGCCATAAGGATATAATTTTCTCTGTGTTTTTTCTTGTACTCTAGGTTACTACCGATGATGAGACGCCTACCCATCCTGCCAGGCAATTACTGAGTCTTAATGAGCTTTGAATTACTTCACATCTTGAAATTCCAAGTAGGGATGTTCCAAAATTTAGCCTAATGTTTGATACTTGGGCAATTTACTTGGATACCTTGGTTCAATTTCCTCCTCTGAAAAACAGGGAGAACAATGTCTGTGTTCCTTGTGCTCTTTCACTGATGTAACGTTATTTTTAATATACCAACTACTGTATATTGGGCTCTACACTGTGCATGAACCGTGAGGTTTTAAGTTTGTGTCCTTCCACTGGCTGGAAGAAGGCTCTCTAAACCAGTCCCAGGATCTACACTGTTTCTGTGCAGAGCAGGACTTGCCAGTCAGTAGCTGCCTTATAGGGAAAGCCCATATGATCTTTATGAAGCTGGCATATAAGCAGACCCAAAGGGTGTGCAAATTGCCTTCTGTGCCCGGTTTCAGTTCCAGCAACTTTAAGCTCAACAGAAGTTGTGCAGGCAGATGGTTCACAAGATTTGGTCTTTAGAATGAAAGCAGTGAGGCAGTGACAAAGTAGGAGGTTTTCTTTCTGGGATGAGGGAGGGAAATGGGTGCACAGGGCAGTCCAGCCCAGGCCACAGAAAGATTCAGCAGCAGGGATAAGGCTACTGAGCATGCAGGACAAAATGTACAAGGAAGTTGTCAAGTGGGATCGCAACAAAACCAAGTGAGTATCTTTGAATGCCTCATTATAAGTACAGGTGCAGCTGTACACACCCACACACGCTGCATTTATTTCAGTGTGCGATCATATAAATACCTGCAGGTGCAACACTGCAGAGATACCCGTGCTGAGGCATGAATATGGAGTTCCACATCTGTATTTACTGCCTTGTTCACACAATGAAGTAGTGAAGTCAGTGGGTTCTCTTCCTACCTCCCATGTGCACTTTAAAACTAACACTGAAGGAAATTCCATCCTGGTAACTACATTTAACGGGATGTCAAGGCATAGAACCAAAATACGTGAAGGGGAAGGAGTATGGAACAGCCATCATTACGTCACTGTGTTGCACATGTATAGAAAATTAGGAAGAAAATTATTTGAGATAAAGATGGCCACATCACTTTGATGTGTGGTAATAAACCTGTGAAGTTGGAATTTAGTGTGCCTTTTGGGGCACCTAAAACTTCAGCTGGCCTTCAATGCAGTGGCTGCTTTCTCTCTTCTGGCACACACAGAGATGTCTCCTTGTCTATAATACTGTCAGATCGTCTATAATACATGGGGTGCAAACCATGGCTGCTGCATAAACCTCGGGTTTGAATTCATTGACACTCATGCATGTAAAAATCTGTCACAGCATTGCACTCATGCAGCTCTTGGTATTAAATATTAATCTGATGCTAACTACCTGGCTACAAATGCCTTCCTCCCAGTGTTACAACTGTAAAACACCTAAAGGATATAAACTGGGGACAACATTTTGCACGTAATTGCTTCCTGTAGAGACTCAAGGTTGTGAAAGTTTCTTACTTTTTATGAGGCCTTTAGTGATAACTTTTGTTTTCCAAAGAGAAAAATAAACCTACCAGAGTTCCTTTGAACATTTCAGCAGCCTTTCATAGTGTTAACTGTGAAAGTAATGGTGTCACATTCCTAATAAGGATGTATGGGAAGTGTCTTTTAGGAGTCCCTGCTGCTTTCTTTGTGGAAACTCTCTCAGCTGCTTTGGGATTATTTGGCAGCAACTTCTTTTTGCACCATGATTTCACAGGGATCTTCTCTGTTATCTTCTGTTCAGTGTACTCCTTTGAAGATCTAGGGAGAAAATGTGGAACTCAAGGGCTTGCAGTGAAGCCCTGTTCAGATCTCCATTTAGCCAAAAACAAGGAATGAGTTCTCCTGTGAAAGAAAATGGGGAGGAACCACAGTGCCCAAAACTCAGCAACAATTTCAGGCAGTGCAGTCCAGGCAAAGGAATATGAGAATGTCCAGATGTGGAGATTTCATAGGAAGCAAAGGAGGTAAGAAAGAAAGCCCAGATTTTTGTTTCTGATCTGAATGTCACTGTTTTGTCCAGAGGGACCACGGGTGCCATCCATGGCTCCTGAAAGCAAACGTCTCTGTGTAGTGCCACAGAGAAAGGGACCGGAAGAGGCTGGAGCAGGGGAAGAAATAACACTGCAGGGACAAAGAGTTTTGCCCAGGCAAATTTACCTCCCTGGGTATCTCTCCATGACACATTTATTTTAGAATCCCAGCGTGTTGCAGTTATTAGGCTCTGGCAGGCTCCTAGGTAGGAACTGTGTCCAAGAGCCTTTATTTCAGCTGCTCCAATTGAGAAGAGTGTGGCAGTTTCTTTTGGGTGAGACTTCACTATAACGATCCGAGCTTTAGTGGCTGTGAGGCTGGCCCACTGCAAAGCATTCAGTTGGTGTTACAACCAGAGACAACTGAGCTCCAAGAGAGAGTGCAGACCGTGTCTACTTATTAAGTAAAGGGGCATGTGGAGAGCCCATTACCCAGTAATTGGTGCTGGCTGCCAGTTAGCATTCAGCAGGACTTGCAGCATTTGTATAGACCTCACAGTCCAGAGGGGCCTGGGATTGTTCTTGCCTGATTTGCTGCCACTGTAATCAGATGGTGGCTCTCTGTTTGCAGAGCTACCAAAAGCAGCTTTATCGGACTGAAAGGCACCTGGAAGTACAGGACGTCCTTGAGGAATTCATCCGGAGGGAGCGCAGGTCTGATACACTTTGTGTTCCAGGGACTTCTACTTGTGTGGGTCTGCAGGTTTCTTCCCTTGCCACGGGAAAGGGAAGTGATGCCTGGAATTCGTGGTAGGTGATACAAATGACTGCCTGGCGGTGTGAAAACTTAAATAGGTCTTTAGAGACGAGATCCCCAGGTGCTGTGCAAGTCCGTGGTTCACACAAGCAGCACCTATCGTTCTCTCGGTACCAACTGCTGCTGTTATTCACAGCGTTCCAAAATCCCAAGCAGGTGGTTCAGCGAGGCTTTAGTGGTGTGTACACAGACCCCCGGGCTCTTGCAGCGTACCCTCCGCCGCCTCGGCAGGACCCCCGTCGCGCCGCCGGCCGGGCAGCGNACTTATTATTATGCATGAGTAAAAATTCCATGAATGTGTAACATTTTCGGCTGTATTTCCCTCTTTTATAACATCATTTAAATTCCTCGTTAATAATTTAGAAATGTTCTGGATTTTAATCACTTTTCTCCTCGTGCCAGTATCTATCTGAGGGAGAGCTCTCCTCCCCTACCTGAAGGTGACATGGAGGGAGGGCCTGCCAGGCCAGGGGCAGGGGGAATTTCCTTCATTAGTTAAATATCCCGAGTTTACCCAACCTGAGGTTTGAGTAGGTCACCATTAATAAAAATTTTAAAATATCTTCCCCCCCTGCATCTGAGTTTAATTATGGTGGTATTTGTTTGATAGCTTGTTACTGTAAATAAAAGAGATAAAAGCAGCCCTTCACTCGAGTAGCTCTAGAGCTGTGAAATATGTACCTAATTAAAACTATTGGTGTAAGAGGCTAATAAAGTACATGTGCCTACTAGATGTCTTATTCTAATGAATCTCGGCTAATTTGCTTTGAGTGATGAATTTCGGTGTTGGTAGTAAGGGCTGAATAATTATGAAATTTATCACAAGGTGCAGGGGCTCCAGAGGGACCGCAGGGGCTTGGGGAGGGAGAGGGGCGAGCAGGGCCCCATGGCCATGGCGGATGCTGCAGGAGCAGAGGCCAGGCTCCGGCCCAGGACACAGCCAGCGGTGGCCAGGGAGCCCCCAAGCCATGCTGGATGGCAAATATGTGGGCCAGGAAGGCTCCCTGTAAGGAGCGTGGGGGCCCTGGAGCCCTCCTCCTTGCCCAGCTCCTCTCCCCTTTCTTTCCCCCTAGTTCTCGCCTGGCACCGGTGAGGAGCGGGCCATGGCATGCGCTCCTCAGACTCCCAAACCAAGCGCAGATGGGTTGTCTAAAGCATTTCAGATGGAGTTTTGGTTTTGCGCCAGCAGCTAATCAAAGTCTTAATTCTGGAGAATAAAAAGGCCAGGCTTTCCAACCTTCCCTCGGCTGGTTTCTGCCGGGGATGTGGATGGGTGACATTCCTGAAAACCCTTTTGCCCATGTGCTTCCAGCTGCCCGTGGGGCTGCCATGGCCCATGCCTCATCTGTGCAAGAGGGATTCCTGGCCTGGCAAAGGGCAGCAGCCACGTATGGCCTGCAGACTCTGGGACCCATCCTGGTGCACGCTCTTGTGTCAGGCAAGGGAAAAAGGGTATGTTTGACAGCCTCTGCCTGAGACCTGAGCTTTGCCCTTTGGAGCACTACAGGCTCGTTGGGAGAAAGGTTATAGTCTGAGAGAAGCAGGATAATAATAAAGGGGCTGGTTAGGCACAGAAAGAGCCCTCAGAGTAGCACATATTTTTATTGCTTTTTTTGCAATAGAGTAGAGAAAACATCCCAAGGCAAAATGTCTATTGTAGGCTTTCCTGTAGTCCCCAACAAGGAGTATTTAAACGCTTGCACGTGTGTGTGTTCTATCAGCGCCTTTCATTAACCGGCACTGTGGGAGGGAGGGATGGTGGCACTGGCCTGCCCCATCCCAAACCTGGGGCCTGGGCAAACCTGGGTGTCTCCAACCTCACCTGGCCTTACCCCATGTGGGGCACAAGAGATTTGGGTACAACCAAGCCACCTGGGCTTTGCTGTCTATCCCAGACTCAGATCCAAGGAGTTCAAATGACTCTGAAAGTGCGATGTAGTTGCAGCTGTTGAAAGCGCGCTGGCAATTTCTGATTTGGAGGTTTTCTTACAAGTGCTGCATCGGCAGTTTTTCTTCAGAATGAAATTTTCACTACTGCTAATATCAGCTGGAGAGGCAGGTGGAACTTGTTATTTTCCCTGAAAAACCTACCTTTTTACAGGGAAGAGATCATTTTTCATGGCTGCACAATCTGTTAATGGGGTAGATTGAGAATAAGATTGGGCAGGACTAGACCGTTTCTGTCTTTGCCCCTGACTTACTGTTTGACCCTAGGAAGGTCTCTTTGTCATTCCCGAACCCTGGTTTCTCTATCTGTAAAAAAAGCAATAATAACTATATCAAAAGAGACAGCCATCAATATCCAGAAGTGGCTTTAAAATTTCAGGTGGAAATGCTAAGTATTGTCACAGAAATGGCGCCTGTTGTGCTGTCTCAAAGACCTGCAAAAATCTATTTTTTCCCGTTGAGAGAATTCTTTCTGTGTTGCTCAATCAATGATCATTTTAATATATTTTTCTGCCTCTCAGTTACATCTCAAATATTTGTGTCTTTGCAATTTTCATGGTCTCATATCTTGTCTCTTTCTGTATAAAATGTATGTTGTCAGCTTGAGGGAATGCTTTTCCTTTCAGCTTCTTTGTGATTACCAAAAATAGTTTTAACCTGTTAAAACATTTCTGAGTTGTTGACATGGCATGGCGTGGTATTAAAACCTCGTTACCTCACAGCAAACCTTCCTGTGTGTTGTGTTTACCTTTTGATAACATTTCTAACGAGAAGCCAAACACCCGCGGAATGAACGGGATACTTGCACTGTTGGGTCCAGTGTGACTTTGCATAATGAAAATATGCAGAAATAAATGACACTCATGTATAGCTAAGAGATAGAGAACAAAATAAGAACCAATTGTTTCTGCTGGCTGTTCTTCAAGGAAACAAACCTTTGTGCCTGTCTTCTGGACAAGCTTTATTTATACCATGATCTGGGACCTGACAGCAAGGATTCTGGCACCTGTGCAAAGTTATTTTGATTTCAGCGTGACACCACCAAGAGACCTCAACATAGAGGACTACCCCCTTTTAGAGGACAGGATGCTAGAGCCCTTGGCAAGGCCTAGGTTTGGGGTGCTCTGAATGAAACTTATGGATAGAACAAGAGCTTAAGAGCTAAACTTAGTTACTACAACAAAGCCTGATTTAGCAATGAAACTTTCCACCCAGAGTATGTTTCCTAAAAGTTGATAGCAGATGGGTCTTGCATCCCACAGGCTGGGGATGTGCTGACTTTTCACTCTCAATGTTACTTGCTCTCACGTTGCAGGACTTCTGATTTTTGACTGGTTAGTTAGCTTGACCTGGTAACCTAAGCTAAACACACTTTTAAAGTAAATTTCAAGTATAAAGATCATTGCTCATTCTGTTGTTCAGATTCACAGAGAGGGTTAGTGTAATTTCCTTTTTCCCTTGGCATCTAAGCAAAATGTGGCCTAGATTTAATTCTTCTGGTAGCTGAGAGGGAGGAGGCTAACCAGAGGTGACCAGTAGTAGTGCTATCTGAATGTGTCTTGCAAGCTCTGCTTTTGTAGTGAATGATGAATTAATGTTGCAGCATTTCCTTTTTCTGTATGCCACCCCTATTCATTAGCTTTATTCTGCCTTTTCCCAGCTTTACCTCAACCTCCTCTGAGAAGCCAAAGACATCTGGCATTGGTAGTCCTGGTTTTGAGATTCCCTGCTTAAGAACATCTGCCCAAAGAAGTCCATTTTCACTATTTCACACAACTGAAAAAAACCCTTGGGATCTGATGTGCTGCTGCCCAGACAAGGGTATGAAGACAATTGTTTTAGACTAGTTCAGTGGAAGGCAGCTGTTTACAAATGGACTCAGACCCATGGAGGTCTGAGAATGATAAGTGCAAGGCTTCATCCCTCTGGGTCAATGGTCTTTGTGACAAGACAAGGAGACAGAAGTGGAGGAGATACTGCTGTTTTGGAGTCTGTATTTCAGGTCATAGTCCTGTCCTGTCAACAAAAGTCATGCAGTGAGTGGTGCCAAAGCACACTTGATGGTTGTGCATGATTATTTATCCTGTTTTTTTCATTATCAACTTCATTTTTCATTCTGACATTACACTCCTTCTTATGAAGACCTACTAGACAAACCCCCCAAATGTCTTTTGTTTTGTAGTACACCAGGCAATGAGTGAAATGTAGGTCTGAGGAAGCTTTTTTGTCACACTCTTTGCAGAGCTTTCTTCCAAGAGATCATCTGTCTTACATTGGATTCCCTCCTAACTGAGGGAAGGGGTGGAAAAGTGATTCCAGCCAAGCACTAATGACCCTAGACATTGTCCTGGGACATGTTTTAGGCCTGATGTCTGGGCTGTGGTCTCACTTGCAGCAGCACATGCATTTCTTTGACCGCTCATCAGTTGGAGGGTACGGATGGTGCTTAATCCCTGACCTGTAGCTCACACCCTTGTTCTGGACCCTGGTGCTAACTGATGGGCCAGGCGGACTTTCCCTCCTCCCTTTAGCTTGTAGATAGTTCTTTGGCACGCATCCAAACCTAATGCAGTATAGAGAGAAAGGTCTTCAGGTTCCCAGAGTGTATATACACATGTGGTCAAATCCCCAGCTCATTAAATTGGTATGAGCAGTGGAGACCAGCTACTGATTTATGTTTTCATCTATGCAAGGTAAATTGGGTTGAAACTTCACACTGTTTAAAAAGGAGAGCTGAGATTCTTGCTTATATTTGAGTTCTAAATTAGCAGGCACATGACTAAGCTTCGTGGACCTGAAAAAGCTGGGTCTGAGTTAATATGATGCCTATAGCATTGATTTCACTGGAACCTTTTGTATCAGAAACCACATGTACACAGCCTCACATTGTGAAGTGAGATTAATTTAGCTGTTGGCAAATTATGTACTGTATAAGAATGTTCTGTGAATAACTTGGATTGCCAATTCTACTTCTTAATGTTTGCAATGCAAACTACCAGTAACACAAACAGGGCACTTCTGGTTTCAGCTAAACCTTGCAGAAATGTGAATGACAGGCACCCAAAACAAGTACATAACTAGTGGAGAACTGAACAACATAGGGCCTACTGAGTCAGATATTAAAAGCCTCAATCTAAATCGTAACGTAGAAGATAGATATCGAAGTAATCGCAAGGGGTTTAGAGCTGCAGTCCCTGTGAAAACGCAGAAGGGGTGGCCTCTCTCTTACAAAGAGTTGACTTGTGATTATTCTCAGCTATAATTACAGGGAGCACCACAGAGGGAGCTACCAAGATTATTTCCATGTTACAATTTAAGACATTATTTTAATGTTTCTAAAATGTATCCACTTTTAGAATCAAAATTCTTGTTCCCTCTCTTTGAATTGCTATAGCAAAACAAACTTCCCATGATCTACCTACCTTGGAGAACAGAACCGCTCTGGATAATAGAAGTAAATTAATGGTATGCAAGCTCTGGTTTTGATGTGCTTCCTAACAGTACTAATTCACTTGATGCAAGTGCCTAAAGGAACCCAGGTATTAAGGCATTACCCTAACGTGAAAGCCACTGTATATTGCCCTAGTGATCCCTTTCTTGCAGTTGCTCTTCAACTTTGCTTGCTTCTACGTTTGTAAAAATTTTGTTTACTTGGCATTTGCAAACACTGGCTATATGAACCTTTAGCATAGATTACAGTTTTCTATGGGACCAGAGACAGTAAAATCTCTTCTGTTATGGTTCCTGTTAGTTACCAACCAACCAGTAACTGTTGTTTCTCCCAGGCGTGTAGACACACCTCTGCAGAGACTATCCTTGCACTGGTAGCAAAGACATTAAGTGTTCCTTACTCCTATCAGTGAGACGTAGAGAGATGAACTTTTCTTGCACTCTGGATTGCTGGTGATAACTTTTTCCTTGAGTCTTATTCAACCTTAAGAAATTTGCATCCTTCCACATGATATTTTTTGTTCCAGTCTTACGTGTTCACGTGTTCCCTTAGACCAAAGAAATGGTCCAGCCACTATGTGCTACCTGAAAACCACACCACCTTTTGCTGCTTCCCCCTGCTCCCTCCCCATAGCTCTGACATCAGAAGAGGCCAAGCAGGAGTTCCCTCATGCACAAAAGTAAAGCCAGCCTGGTTAGCTCACATCCATGTTCATCACCAGGTGAAATGAATCTGGCTGACTTAGTTTAAACAGATTAGGAGGCAACCTGTGATCCCCCTCACTAGTGGAGCAGTATGTTGCGTATTTGGATGGCAGCAACAAGCACTAAGGACAGTACTGTCATCTCCCAGAAGAGCTTCTCGGCAGTCAGGTTTTCTTGGTGCTCCCATCCTTGAACCCAGTCTTGCACCCCTCAACTTTCATGCTTTTTCTATATACCTTGCCTTTACTCTTTTGTTGGTGGCCACAAGTAAAGATATATTTTGACCTTTTAGATGAGTCTTCTCTGTTGAGCTTGCTCTGCCTCTCTTAATTAATTAAACTTCCATCTTCATATTAGGTTCCTGCAGCTCATCTCTTCTAGTTCCAGCTCTTACTTTCCATTTGACTTCATTATACTTTCCCATCCTTGAACTTCAGTGAACTCTTCCTCTTCACATCTTCCTGTACAATATTCAGATCTGCTATTTCTCTGCCTAATTTTACCATGGCTGATGTGAAAATCTTTTTTGCTACAGAACCAGCAGTGAAGAGACAGACCTTTCTTCTCTTTGCCACATTCCTTCTCACTCTTCCATCAAATCTCAGCTGAAAAAGAAGGGCATTCTCTTCTGTGATTATAATTTCACTTCCCTATTTTTCCCGATAGTCTCCCCTTTGGGATACATTTTAATATGTCACCATCCACAGCAACTGCACTGTTTATATTTGCAATTTTTCAGTGTGCTTGGAGTTGGGGTTTTCCAGGTGAGCAGTGTATTAAGATTTAATCTGAACCTAGTCAGATAATATTGACCTGCAATGAAAAAGCTGTATGAATGAGATAGTAGCAGACAGCGTAAAGTGCTGAGTGCCAAGTGCTGACTGAAAAATGATACCCCAGAAGTTTGGTGGTGGAGAGCAGATGGGACATTTATGAATGGAGAAGCTTTCTGATTATTTAAATATTGTGACATATTTTTTAAAATTTTGTCAATTTTTCACAGTTTGCCAGAATTTGCCTGTGCCTGTAGAGTGGTACAGCAGGGAGCTTCTAGGATTTGCTGGTCCCTCTGTAAGCTGCAACATCTTGATACCAACTTTAGGTATCTCTCTGTTTTGCCACAGTCGGCTTCCTCAAAATTAAAACAAATAAGAACTGAACCCAAGACTTTGGGTTCCTGATGCTCCTCTCTATGCCCATTGCAGCTACACTTCCCACTGTTCAGTGTTAGCAGCCATCAGGAAATATGTATTTTGTTTTTAAAATCAGGGTCTCCTGAAACAAATCCCTAGGTATTATAGTATTGCCACAGCTTGCAAGCCACATTTTGTTAGGGCCACAAACAATGAGTTGGCCCTTGCCCAAAGCAGCTCTTAATCCAGGTCATGTATATGGAAGATAGGCAAGGGAAGCTGTTTCCGCATAGATCTCTGTTGCCTGGGTTGAATGTGGTGAATTATTTCAGCAAATATATTCCAAACCTCCCCCTTCAGTTTTTCACAAGTTCCAAATTTGTATGCTGCTCCAAATGAAAAGGAACAATTCAAATGCCTTTCTGAATGCATTTGAAATTAAATAAGTTGCTGTAATTTCCCTGGGCCAGCCAGCTCTTTGGAGGGGGCAAAAGTTGCAAATGGAAAAACAAACAAACAAATGAGTGAGTAACTGTGGGAGGTGCTGCCAGAGAATCAGAAACCAGCCTGGATAGAAGGGGGAGGGAAGGCTCTTGTCTGCCCTGGGACAGTTTGTAGAAAACAAAATGTGGGAGAGAGTTGAAATGACCAGGAGAAAAAAAAAATCCACTGTCTCTTTTATTTTACTTGGTTATTAAAAAAAAAAATATCCAGATAATCGGGCTACCAGGAGCCATGATGCTGCTATTAAAGAGGACTGACTTCAAGGACTTTGAGAAAGAAAACAGAAAATTCCACCTTTGTTGTTCAGGTTCTTCCCTTACAGAGGTTCCTACAGCTACAGGACTAGGAGGTGAGTCCCTTACCCTCAACTGTAAAAGGGAAGAAGGAATGAGGTTGCCAGAGGTACCAAATTAAGAGCCAGTGAGCTGAGAAAAGCGAGACTATCGGCTACCTTTCTGCCTCCTGAATCCTGGACCAGTGAGAAATCAAAACACAGTTTAGGTCAGCTGACAGGTATAGAGTATGCTTCACCTCCCACAAACTGGGGATGGAAAGCGAAGGAAAGAGCACTGCAGAGCTGCTGGTTGTCTGCTCTCCAAAGACTTCCTGGTAAGGGGAATCCTCAGTTGTCCATTTAGGGTAGTATTATAGCCGCACCAAGCTGCTGAGGCACGCAAAGAAGCTGCAGATGGAGCTGGGAATACAGCTCCGTACTTTGTTGAGCCACCCAGTCACAGCATTATCAAATGCCTGCTAGAGGTGGGTACTAAGACTGCTGGTAATGGCTAAAGGCAAAGCAGGGGGTCTGGTTTTAATAAAAAGGCAGTTTATGAACAGCATTTTTCTTCCTACAATGATAAAATGGATATGAAACAGTTACGCTCCAGACCCTTACTTTTCAGTGCTATTTATTTTTTTCAGAACATTGAAAACAAAACAAGCGAAAGGGCTCAGGGGGCGGGGAGAAAACCTCCCTTCAGACAACAATCACCTTTTGAGTTTAATTCTCATGCTTGGTCTTAGCCCAGAGGGATTTGTCTTGAGTGAAGTTCGAAGAAAATCCTTTCTGCAGTTTCTGAGTTATTTAAATGTAACCATGGCGGTTTGGATTCAGATGCTTTGTTGAACTTGTATAACTCAAAAATAGCTTTGCTTTAAAACTTCTAAATTAACCCTCCTTAACTTTTCAACTTGTCACCTATCCTACTGCATAGCTTATAAAATTTTAAAGCTAATGGTATAACAAACTCAAATAACGATACTGCAGATGTTCAAATGAATCTTGGGAGGAATAAATTACAGGAGTCACAGTAGGTTGTTACTGAAGAAAGAGCGGCTGCATGCCTTAAACCATGTGTTCTTGCTGGTCTGAAATAGGCCCAATCTTTCCTACTATTAAAGAGCATAAGTGTGCTTGGGTGTGGATTTTAGCACTCAGTTACATGAAACTAAGCATGTAAGTCCTGTTCCTTTTTTTCCCTCCTGATAGCAGCGCTTCAGACTTGTCAGAACATTCCCTTAAATTTCCCCGCTTCCTGATCAACAGGACATTTAAATGTCTCCTAATTATTTATGGATTTCAAAGCCACTGAAATGGGCTGTGATTCTCTTACTGATACTGTTTTGTTGCCAGAAGATTGAGGCAATGAGAGGTGAAGTGTGCTGGTCAGTCACGGTTTTTCCCTTTCCTTTCTCTTCATCCAATCCACCTGACGCTTTCTTATGTTTCTTCCTCTTCGTCTTCTTTCCAACATTTCTGCCTCACTTACTACTCCTGTTCTCACTGTCTCCTACCTGTCTTTCAACCGTCTTTCTCCATTTATTCTTCTCTCCCAATTGCAGTGAAGAGGACCCATGATAGAGAGAAATGATTTTTACTTTGGCAGCAGCTTTTCACTTTTATCTTTTCCCTAAATGGCTGGGATGGGTCCAGGCAGCTCTCCCCACTTTCATCATCCCTCTTCACATCCCTCGTGACCCTGCGCTCTCGTCAGCAATCTGATGTCTGCCATGAGAGCGCCTCCCATGATCCAGAGCCGCAATCAGAATAAAGTGTTGTAACACCATGTGTTACTTTACCTACTTACCACGCTTGCTCTGCTGCTTTCTAAGAACTGGACACCTGCGCCAGGTTTTTTCTCACAGAATAATGACAGATAGAGCTGCTGCCTTCTGCACGTCTCTCCTCCTTGCTCCTGTGCCCTTCTTCCTCCCACGAGCTTCTGTGGTTCAGGCTGGTGCAATTTAGCCAAGGTAGGGGAGACTTGTGTTCAGCCTCTGCCTGAGGCAATCTGAACTTGAATCTCTTGCCCCCTGAGTTAGCACCCTCCCCAAAAGATTATCGGGTGTTCTGTAAGGAGTGTGACCTGAGTCCTTTCTTCGAGTGGGAAAGCTTGTGCTTGACTTGTCGGCCTTGTAGTGGAGACACCTGGGTGGGGACACCACCTCTGCCAGGGCCTGCCCCAACAAATAATTAATACAAAGTATGGAAGTATTCCCTGGAAGGGAGTAACAGAACCCAGGTTTCTTGCCCTCAGTATTGCTTTGAGAGTGAGCATGCATGGCAACCCAGTGAATATTTAATTATTCCATACAAACTGGAATGGCTCCAATGGGATGGATTGGAGAGAGCCCCTGTTCCACGAGACCCTTTGAGCCTGTGCTGTTCTCCCTTGGCTGTTGTGGGTCAGCTCCCCTCACACCACAGCGCAGCAACGGCAGCTGCCTCAGCACCACTGACACATCATGGTAGGTGGGTAGCGAGGGCTTATGTGGAGGCTGGAGGGAAGGGAAGGAAAAGGTGCTCCTGAATATACTCTGTTATCCATGGTGACAGGTCTGTATCCTTAGCTGAAACAAGCACCTGCCACTGCTGCCTCAGTTACCGTTCTGGACAGGAGTGACAACGAATCTGCGGCAGAGGGAAAACAAGTCTGTTAAAAGACAAGGCAGCAAGTGGGGGCACTATAAAGGAAATTGCTTTTAAAGGTGGAAATACAACAAAAATAGACTAAAGAATCCTAAAAGACAAAATCAATGCCAAAGCAGAGGAAGCCAGAATGACTTCCAGAGCTCAGCTATAGGCAGTTGTCCCCCAACATAAGCCAGACACTGTCAATATGTGGGAGACATCCAGGATTTTTCTCTCCTACAAAAATATTAAGGACATTATATGTTTTAACTGTAATGGAAAAACTGGAGCTTTAGTGCCGAGTTCCAAAGGCGAACACTAACCATTGGAAGGGATGCGGTAGAGCAGGCAGCCTGTGCCTGTGTGTGTGCGTGTGTGCCTGCTCCCTTTTCTCCCAGGGATTCTATAGCTTCCTTCATTCTTCGCTTCTCTCATATTACAGAAAGAAGGTAATTTTTCCTGGCCATTTACTAAAGCTCATTAAAGACCGAAGAGAACAAACAATGCTACTCCTTAGAGACTACCATTCAAAGTCATTCTACAATTCTCTGTTCTAATACTTGAGACAAATTAATTATTCCTTAGTGAAAAGTGGAGAATTCCTATTCTTCATTTTTGGGGTGGGGAGCGGGGAATAATAATAGGAAGTTTATATCTGAGTCGAAAGCTGTCTGTGCTGAAGGGAAATGAGAAAAAATGTGTGTTCCAAGAAGAGTAAAAGCAATTATTCTAATAATAATTCTAGGGATATTAATGTCTTTTTAAAGTAGATTGCTTTCAAATAAACACCAAACTTGAAGGGATAGGAAAGGCTGGTTTATTTATTAATCATTCCAAAAGTGCATTTTTCTAAATGAACAAGTGCATGAGCAACTGCACTGGCACATATTAAAATGCAGTTAAATGGCAACTTGTAAATGTCTAAAAACTTCTGTAACCAGAGACTAATTTGTTTAACGTGTTGAAAATGTTATGTGGATGTGAAGAACTACATATTAAACTTCAAAGCGAAATGCTCCAGAGATTACACCATCTTAAAGACTGCATATTGGAAAGACCTTTATACATTAAACATAAAGGATTTTTAATTCTCTTCTATTTTGAATATTTGTCAATCTGCATGACTCATGCTTAGGATCGTAAACTGTCATTTAAGGCGTGATGTCCAAGCTGAGGGCTGGGCCATGATTTGCAAGGGGCTGGCTTTTCTCTTTCATCTCTATTAATTAATCCTGTCTCAGTTTGCCCAACGTACACTTCTGTTGACATCACCTTTTCCATATACTTTAAAGAGTCCCCAGAGAGATCTACTGCAGAACAAAAACTGGACAGAGAATACATTTGGAAACCATTTTATTTCTCAATTACCAACCAAAACGTATGGAAAAGATTTACACTCTATCTGATTTACACAATAATTATACTTTGAAAGCTTAGAAATAAATGGCTTGATCCTTGAAATCATTAGTTACTATACCAAATGTAATTGGTGTAAACTAATGAGTTTACTGGATGGCTGACCCTTAATTACTGATTACAGTTAAACTCTAGCCAATCAAAAATGAGTTTACTTATAAAAGTACAGTATAGTATTAACAAGCATTACATTTCCAAGTAAGCAGCTTTATGATTAGTTGTAGCACACAACTCAAGCCTGTTCAGGGCTATCAAAAGCAGCTTTTTAATAATAGTGCACTAAGCAACCATCGGTCTCTTACCTCAGCGTCTATCAGACAAACAGAAAGAAACCACATAATTAATCATCTCATGCAATAGAAATAAAGCATCTGGGCCAGATCCAGGCAGGATATACACAGCCGCCTTAGTCAAAAGAGCTGCAAGTGGCTGGGGACTCACTTTAAGATAGGATAACTGACATGGGGAATTCTGGCCCTCTGTGGGAGCAATGTGCGGTGTGGAAGTTCAATATTGATTGACTGTGTGCAGTCCTGTGCGATATGAAGAAGCCTAAAGCCTATTGACAACATATTTAATAATTCCTTGAATTGAGGAGGATTCCTTGAGCAGAATCAGTATGTTGCAAGAGGACATTTGGTTACCGTGCTGGCAAGCCCCAAAACTCAGAAATCACAACTCTTCACTATTTGTTAAACAAAGAACCCATTTTTATATAAAATAATGGGAAGCAAATATTTGTTATTTGTTTCTAGTTGATCTTTAAGAGTTAATGTTTTTACCTAACCAGAAAGACTCAAAAGCCCTATTTAAAAAAGTTGAGAGCAGACTTGTATAAAGACCATGATTCCAGAGTTGGGACTTTAAAAAGATACACCAAAGATTTTGATAATATCATAGGGCTTTACAACACTTACTGGCACACCCTTAAAGATACTTAGGTAAGTGATTCCAATGTTTTAAGATGTGGAAATCTTCCATCTCCTAGGGCTTTCCTGTGAATCCTAAATTCAGATAGGAGACTGATGCTGGAGGGCACAGGCATTAGAAGATCAAGCCTGATACACTACTGCTATGGAGATCTAGTATGTATTTGCTGGAGCTCTGTAGCCCGGGCGCTCTTCAGATGACCCGATGGATCTCACAGCTGCCAGGATTCATTCTGTTGGGATTATGGATCTCCCATTCTTGTTTTTCTTGGTGATGTTCTCTCTGGTGCTCGCCTTTCCTAAAGAGCTAGGCTCAGCAGAGGACCATCCTTATCTGATGGCTCTTGGGCACTAGTGCTGTTAACACTTGCCTGTTTATTAGTATAAATTTTTTTTAAAACTAAGAAGACGAAGACTGAATCAGTTCATAGAATGTCTGCATGTGGGTTAAAGTGAAATTCATGCATTTACTGAACTCACATTTGTGAGATGTGTTTGGGGTCAATAAAAGGTTAAAGTTGTTTACTGCCTTGAAGCTCTGGTCTTAGAAGTTAATTCAGAGCTCTGCTGTGAGCAGCTACAGGGAGTAAGCCCTTGGAACAGTGAATTGCTGGTTTGCTATCAAGGTCCTTGGGCCTAAATAATAAAATTAGGTTTTTTTCTCAAGGAAATCCTAGCAGGGATTTTACAGTCGTATAAAGTCATTATGCTGTTTTACAACGTTACTTTAAAGATGCTTTAGAATGATCACAGTTTGTGGGAAAGGATCATATTTTTTATTATTTACAGGATATTCTTCAGCTGTCATAGCTACAACACTGCCACTTGGAATAGCTGCTCTGTAGTTCAAAAGAAAAGGCAAAAGATCTGCTGAGGCCTCAGTTGGGCAACTGGGGCATATCGGTCCAGAGAAAGCTTGATGTATTGAGTGGATCCCATGCACTTCCTGACAATCGGCTCCAAGTTTGCAGGGTCTGGATACCTGGAGTAATCAAGGTGTTTTACCACAAGAGCAGAAGGAGAGCCTAGGAAGCTTTAAAAGCTCTGCTTTCCACAGTTCTCCATTGGGGGCCTCAGGGGTGGGAAATTTTAAAAGTCATGGAGAAGGAAGAAGGCATATTTTCCAAAACTTCAAGATCCAGTGAGCTCGAAGACAGAGGAAACACTAAAACTAGTCAAAAACTTTCCTGTCCACCCCCTGCACAGCAGTGCTGCTAAGAACAATGCTGCCATTTCTGCTCTGCTAATGCCGAGGCAACACCCTCTGCTGCAGAAGAAGGGAGACAAGGAACCATTGATTCAGAAGGGGAACATGGTACGGACATGCTCACCCCCCCAGCCTGCCATCCCAGGGGCACAGAGGAAAGGGGGGCTGCTGGATGGACTGGCGGAACAAGCACTGTAGGAACTCGCTTTCCTCCTTTACTGTGAACTACGCCTAACTGCTTCTGTGAAAGAAAGCATCAAGCCCCATCTTGTTCATAGAAATACAACATATTTTAAAGCTGTAGTTAATGGATAAACTGTTTTCTGATTGGATGAGCTGCACAATAAATCTCTTCCTGAGCCAAGTGCAATGCAGCTTATTCAGTAACGGTGAAATGAGCCACTGTCACTTTGCTGCACTTGCATACATCAGGCAAAATGCTTCCATCTTCATCAGTCTTTTAGTGAAATAGAAATAAAACAATTGTAACAGAATGGTGTCACTGGATCCATGGCACCTGCTTTAAAAATAAATCTCTTCGCTTTGTCTTCACTATTACTTTCAATAAATGTCCTAGCATTGCCACAGCATTTATCTAGCAGCAGGAAACCATTATCCTATGACAACAATCTATTCCATTAACATTAGCTCTTAATTGTAAGATTGTTTATAAGACAGCAAAAGCTACTGAATCATAGTAGAATGATAAAAAGAGTTATGGTCATGGAGTATAGAAGTCGCTCCAGTTCTGAAAAAACAACTTAAGAAAAGTAGAGGGCTATATTTTTATATGAAAACTAATGTAATATTCTTATGCAAGAAAATGTTTTTAAATAATGGATTGCATCAGCAAAGTAACTATTAAAGAGTTAATGTTAAAAACTGTTACCGAGAAACTCTTGCTTTGATAAATGGTATGACTAAAAAACTGAATAGAAAGCTTAGAAACTCTTCCTGAAAGCAAGGCTGCGCCGAGTCAAACAGAGAAATCATAATAACAGAAGCAGATTTGTCTGGCGGAGTGAACAGAAGGAATGTTGCAGAATTGAGACAGGAAGAACCTCACTGCAGAATAGAAGGAGAACTGTCATTCTGATTGTTTGTCGTTATTGTTTCATGTCCAGTTAAGTGAACTTAGAGTGACAGTTATGTCATAACTACTGGCATCTATGTAAATTTCAAATCAAATACGATAGAGGCTTTTCTGCCAGACACAAGTCACCAGGCTGCTCTTCCTCTTTATATTTGTAACCCTCCATTTTCTCATACTGTGCTGTTAGCCCTTAAATTAAAAAGCCAACTTCAACAGGAGATACCTGCTATGTCTGTGTTTCAGTGCTCGGTCCATACCTTGCTTTCTCTCAGGTCTTTGAAACAAAGTCTCGTGTCATATTTCCATGAGACACAATTGCAACAAACTTCTAGATGTATTAGCTAAAACTATGCCTTCCTATCAATGACGTACCATACAATAAAATCCTCTGAAACTCAAGGTTGTGGACTTCCCCTGAAGGCCTATGGAGTAAATGGCTTGAGCAAATATTTCTCCGTTGGTTTACTATAGCCCAAACCCGAAATCACAGGGGTCTTCTCTGTGGATAGGTGCAAAATGGGTGGAAAAGATCAATCACGCACCTTTCTGTAACTCACGGCATCGTTCAGAGGTTATGGGAACTTCACAAGGGTAACAATGTACTCCTCCACAGCAATGAGTAACAGGCAAGAACTCATTTCCTGGACACACTCATAACAGGCAGATATTCCAATGGCACAGGATTTGCTTCTGGACACACACCTTTGAAAATAATTTCAATGCAATTATAAAGGTATTATGTGTGGACAACAGCATCAAAAATATTAGAGATGCTGCTTATTCACTCAGGCATAATACCAATTTCTTCTGCATATTTAAGCTTACTTGCCTAATTAATTAAATAATGCAGGCTAGAGTTAAGTTTTTGTTTTTCATTGTAACGCATCATTCCAGAACATTGTTTTAACTTAATTCTGCTCAGGACTGTTTTCAGAAATCACACCAAAGTGCAGCTATGTTCTTCAAATAATGTCCCTTTGACAAAGGAAATTTTAGAAATGGCTACAAGCAAAATATAGCTCTGAGTAGAAAACATTTAGTATGTTTCGATGATTTCTTATCTCAGAGAGAAAAGAAGACAAGTTTACTTTCTCTGCTGAAATTTTTGGAAGTAAATTCTGACTGAAAAGAAGTGGCAGGGATTTAACAAAAACATACTATTATAAGGTATGTATGTTCAGGAGCATAAATGATGGTGTTCTAAACATGTACCGCTGCATTAGGTAAAAGCATTTTGGTCAGCTGAATTAGTCAGATTTAGGTATTTTAATTCCCTTCCAGCTGATCTTTTTTGGCCTGTAAATTTAAAGTAACCCAGTGGCTACTTTTGTCTATAATTTGGGCCTTCAAACTGCACCAAACTGTACTGTCCCATCCCCTACTCTGACCATCTGTTACAGGGATTGGCAAGTAGAGGCAACATGTTAATACTGGTCCTTTAAAAGCATCGGGGGAGAAAACTTTTTTTATATATATACTTTAAAGGGTAAGTTCCATATGAATTTATATTTTTAAGTATTTGTCAAAGGTTTTTTTTTCTTGTTAAAGATAGCGACATCTGAATCATAAAAATATTTGTTTATGACAAAATATCACTCTACAGCCATGTCAGCACAAAAGTAGTCAGTCTATGTTTAGAATATCAAAATTAGTTTTACTGATTTGCTTTAAAAGTACCTTGTTTTATTAGACTGTGGAATGCAAAGCCCTCTTTCAAAATTCATATAGCATTTCCAATTGTAAGATTGTTTTATGTAGTGAACTTATTATTACATATGCATATTCTAGTGGCCTCTAGAGACTTTTAATTTAAAACATAAATTACATATAATTTCAAACTCCAATGTCTTTGACTTTAGTCACAGAACTCACTTCCAGGACTTTATGCTACTGATAGCTCGTGGTAATATATCAATTCTCCCAACAGGAATACGCACAGGACAAATTAGTGAACGTAATTTCAGCCATATGAGGTCATTACAAATATAGCCTTAGCTCTTCCTAAAGTGGACTTCATTGTTAATATAAATATATAGCTATAATTGCTGACATTTATATTATTTGGCTCCTGTCCTAAGTTATGGATACAGTGATGATAAAAGGGTCTTGCAAGCCCTTACCTAAGCAAACCATGCTTACTAATTACCTTCCATGGTTCTGGGTTCCTGTAAATAAAGTTACTCATGTATTTATAAGCAAGTCAAAATCTATATACATATTTCTAAAAGTGAATTATCTTGCTCTTTGGGGCAAATAGTACAGACTTTTCTGCTTGGAAAAGTGGCTGAGAGGAAAGCCATCCAGGGTTCTTCCCAGCTTCTGCCCTGTATCGTTGGATACCCAGCTTGAATACTTAATCCATTCACATTTTTAAATTGTCTGAGGCCCAAACCCAGAAGATCCTATGCAAGTAAAAGGATGCATTACCTTAAAGTAACAAATGGCTGTTGATTTTTCATCACGGTTTCCAAAGAGACTGGGGTCAGAGGGTTCGGTTTAAAGGTCTAATTGTTTGTTCAAAAGGTATAGCTCGCAAGACACGAGGACTAGCAAAGTGCAGCGTGGAAGATCTGAACACAAAGCAGCAGCCTCAACATTTCTCTCTAATGAGAAAAGGAAAAGACAGTTGAGGTCCCATAGGAATGCAATATTTAGGGAGCGAACCAAGACTCCTTTCATGAATGGAGAGATAACCCTGATGAATTCTGGACTACCTGCTATCTGAGGAGCACGTCTAGGTTTAAGAATGATTTGGATCACAGGCTGTAACATTTTCCAGACATTCAGATTGCAGCTACCAAGCCAGCAATTTTATGCTTTCCTTTCCCTGACTCCAACAGTACCGCGATATAAGCAGCCAGATTTTCTCCTGCATTGTGTTTTTTATCCATTCAGCCAAAATTAACAGTCTTTGAGGATAACGTATGCCAAGTGAATTTAAATCTTGCGGACTCAAATCGACCTAAAGTTGATGGATACATTCATGCCTACTGCTGAAATCTACCAATTACACAGAACTATGTTAACTTACCATAGAAACATCTCATCTAATAGCACAGATGATGTTGAACTAACTAATTACATTATGGCACATAGACAATGAAAAACATAACGAAGATGACAGCACAGCAACAGCAGATGCTGCACAAAAGAAAAATTAGAAAAATATTGCTCTGCAAAATGCTCTCAGTTAAGGTTTCCTCTGTTAAAATTAATCACGAAAATTAGTGAAGATCAGATTTCAGAAAAAGATATGAACATTGTAATGGTATTTGGAAGATGCCATTAAATCATTTAAAACTCTGCTCCTTGAGAAGGTAATTCCCCTTTTTGTATTGCTATCGGTTTTAAGACGAGTAAACATTTTAGTGCCTATGGCAGAGTTTCTTGGTAGAATATCTTTTCCAATAAGGAGAGGTCCTGATGGCTCTTCCAAAGTCTGAATTTGGTAGCTTCGAGCCATTACAGACTTAGATAATTAGACAACGTAGATTTTATTTTAGCTTGGCATTTGCTCTGTTCTTGTGCTCTTAGCTATCAGAGAGCTAGAATAACAGTGACTGTTGATTATCTGTAGTATGCCTTGTTACTTTATATATTTTAAATTGTACCAGATCCTAAGTAACAAATCTAAAACTGCTGAGTATGTTTAAATGTAATATGTACATGGAGATTACATCCAGATGATATATTTCATAGACCTAGGCTAAAAAAATACATTACTTTTAACCACAACGCCGGTCCTCTCCCTCCTTTCCCTGTGAAAAGCTGTCCATGAGCTTCCAGCCTGCTATAAAGCACAGACTCTGAACACATCCCAGTCTACGGAGAAAGACAGAAATGGACTTTTCTCCTGCATTTATATCATACCTCTGGGGACGTTCAAATTTCAGTATTTTATTTTCTATATAGTTATAAACAAAACATATGTGCTATATTCCGTTTGCCCAAGTAGGATTTTCCTAGTGAGGCATTTTTTTTCCTTAAATTTTAACTTTCTCCCAGTCTCAGGTCTCCGCGGTCCAGCTCAGGCCAGGGATGCAGAAATGAAGGAGGCCCACAGGTGGCGATGTGGTTAAAGTACACCTGGGCTGCGGTTCCCGAGACCAGACTTACCAGCCGGCCTGTCAGAGGGAAGCCGCTCTGCGCTTGTGTACCACTGCACGCACTTAGAAAGAAGTACTGCCAGTTAAAGTTTCCTCTTTGCTGCCTGGGCCTAGGGAGAGGCAAGCTGGTAATTCAGACACACCACCTTTGCTAGATATTTGACAATGGGAAATAACTGTACCCCCGCACCCCGAGCGGTGCCAGGACCTGTCCTGCCCTCTCCTGTGGCACGGGTCGGTGTCAGCCTGCATGCCCGCCGGGCCTTGCTGCGGTTGCAGCCAGCCCCACTGTCCTCACTGCATTGGCTGCTACTTACGTCAGCAGTCAGGAATCGAGAAACTCATGAAGTGGTTTTTTTTTCTGTTCTTTCACAGATCCTGGAAATGTATAATTGATCCGAATCCTTGGCCGAGGTTCGTGTGGTGAGGTGTGTTCTGCATGTGTGTCCCCCGTGTAAGACAGTGCCAGGGATGACCCTGTTCCAGCAGCTGGGCACATCTCTGCCCTCAGCAGGAGTAACTGCTCGCAGGGATAACACCCGCTCATTATGGCGTTTCTAGATACTTTTATTATTTCAAGGGTTGTGCTTCAGCTATATGGTGCTGTACTTATCTGGAATTCTGCATTCAGGCCTCAAAAATGTGCAGTTAATGTATGTGTCGGGGCTTTTCTCACCAATTTTAAGTGTCCCTACTGAACATTACTTCTGATCTGCTATCACCCTCGGTCTCCTTCCTCTGAAATGCAGTTGTCTTCTGAAATGGCAAGCCGTGCTGCTAACTGCCAGCCAACTGCGGCACTCCAACCCTTTTAAACCTTTCACAGGGTGCGAAGGACAGCGGGCCGGGCCGGACGTCAAGTTCCTCCAAGGGTTTCACTGGGGGAAAGGTTTGAAAAGTCAGCGACCCCGGGGGCAGGACGAGGCCGTAGGCACCGGAGGGGAGCGGCGAGGACCGCGCTGCCGCGGGGCTTACGGGGAGGCTGTACCTCCCCTCCGCGCCGGCCCGACGATCAGCGCCCAGCACCCGTGAAGGGCTCTGAGGGACGCTGCCACCCAGGCGGAGCGGGCTCGTCCCCGGGGACGGCCGGGACGGGCCTCCCTTACCGCCAAGTTTCTCAACTGGTGGCCGGGACCGGAGCGGGGCGGGCGGCGCCCCAACGGCCCCTAACGGCCGCGCGCGCGCCTCTCCCCTCAGCGCCTGCCGCCGC
>VZTM01029777.1:0-11597 GCA_013400555.1 Jacana jacana
AAAAAAAAATTTTTTTTTTTTTCCTCTTTCTCTCACCTGATTCCCCTTAGGTATCTCTGACTGACAGAGCCCTGATTCTTTAAGTTTGATTTTTTTTTTTCTTTGCTACCAGCTGAGTTAAAGGATTGAAAAAATAAAAGAATGTTTTAATAAACTTGATTTCAATTAATTTTTGTTTTCTTTTAAAGAACCAAAATTTGTTGGCTCATACATGATTCCTGACAATGAAGACCATGATGATAACAAAGTATATTTCTTCTTTACTGAAAAAGCGTTAGAGGCTGAGACAAGCACTCATGCCATATACACCAGAGTGGGACGCGTATGTGCGGTAAGTTTGGTTTTTTCTTGATTCCCCAGCTAAGTGAAAAAAAAAGGCACGCTTCTTTCTTTTGTCCTTTCCCCCAGGCAAATACGGTATCTGTTTAGTATGTGAGAGTAAGTTATAGGTGTGAATGAAAACTCTAAATAAACAGCCCCAAGCATTAGAAAATTCAAAAGTAATACAAAATACGGGCCTGAAGCTAATTCTACTGAGAGAGGAGAGCACAGCTCAGAAATCTTGTTATACAACAAAAAAACAATTGTGCAGATAGGAAACTAGAACTGCAGATTAAATTGCCCAGCACATTATTATTGCAGTCAGGAATAAGTTTTACCAGAAGGAGCAGAAATATCATGGGAAGAGACTCTACTTCCTACCACTACCCTATGCAATTACATATTTCCCACACACGCTGTGTTTCTAGTTTGTTTATTCCCTCTTCCTTCTTTCTCTTCCATGGCCCCAAACACAGGAAGGAGATCTCAGGCAGTCTCTGAAGAGGACCATTGTTAACATTTGATTTCCCAGATAAAGCTGCCCATAACTGGTTCTCTCTGAACAACTGATGATGTTTGGGAGCATCCCTTTTCTAGTAATTGAACTACAGTAAGACTGATGAGAGAGGGTTTCCCATTCCCACTGGGAATAGACCTGCTTGATTAAAGGAAGGAATAAGAAGTTTATTTCTTAGCATCTGATTTTGTGTCCAAAAATAATTGCATTCTCTCCTCTTAACAGTAAGGTATGCATTCCTAAAAATACCTGGCAAAAAACAAGACACAAGTTAAAAATCTTATGTCACATATGCTCACCAGCATACTACTTATTAAAAATTCTTAATTCTTGTCTACCAAAATATACAGTCATAGCTTTAAAGATGCTACTCAAAGGTTTCAGAGTGCAGTTATAAGTAGTGCTAAATGCCTCCTTTTCTTGAGAGTCTGAGTTAGAGCACCATGTAGATATTTGCCTCAGAATTGCCCCAGTTCTACTCAGGGTTTCAGTCATAGAATCATAGAATTGTCCAGGTTGGAAGGGACCTTTAAGATCATCTAGTCCAACCATCTGCCTAACTGTGATTAAAAAGAAAAACAAACCAACCAAAAGCAAAAAACAAAAAAAACCCATCACTAAACCACTTACTAAGCAGTATGTCAAACCATCTTTTGAATACCTCAATTAATGGTGCCTCAATCACTTCCCTGGGCAGCCCATTCCAATGCTTGATAACCCTTCCAGTGTAAAAANTCTTCCCCAAGCCTTTAGCACTGCGTGGAGTTGTGACCCAAGTGCAGGACCTGGCACTTGGCCTTATTGAACCTTATCCCATTGGTCTCATCCCATTGATCCAACCTGTCCAGATCCTTCTGCAAAGCCTTTTTACCCTCAAGCAGATCAATACTCCCATCTAGTTTGGTGGTGTCTCTAAATTTACTGAGGTTAGTGCACTCAATCCCCTCATCCAGATTATCGATAAAGATATTAAACAAGACTGATTCCAAAACTGAGCCCTGAGGGACACCACTGTTGACTGGCCACCAACAAGAAATCACCACATTAATCACAACTCTCTGAGCATGGCATTTTTTTACCCAGTAGATGGTACACTTGGCTATGCAGTGATACGTCAGTTTCTCCAGGAGTACGCTGTGGGAGATAGCATCAAAGGCCTTACCAAAGTCCAGGTAGACAACGTCTCCCCATCCAGAAGGCAGGTCACATGGTCATAGAAATAGATCAGGTTGGTTAAGAAAGACTTCCCTTTCATAAACCCATGCTGGCTGGCCTTGATCCCTCGGATGCCCTACACTTGCCATGAGAGCTCACTCAAGATGATCCTCTCCATGATCTTTCCTGGTACAAGGTCAGGCCAACAGGCCTGTAGTGGATCTGTTGATCTACACTTGCACTGATCTCCTAAAGCAAAGCTAAACCTTGCTAATGTACTGAGTACACTCAGTTAACAAAAATGAGAAATAAAATAGAAATAAAAAAGCTTTACCACAGCTGTTCCGTTAAAACTACCCATGGATGCGATACAGAATGAAAAAAATCTTATAAACCCACAGATCTTAATGAGACCTGGACTTAATCAGTGCAATCCTACTTGAAAACTGACTCTGGAACAATAATACTAGTAATAGACTTGTGGTTTGAAAATGCATGCTTTCGACATTGAAAGATACAATAAGCAGCTAATGCAGCAGAGATGTTTGTGCTTCTAGACTTACTCATTTAAATTCCCATCAGCATTTGTTTTTTTTTCTATACAGAATGATATGGGAGGCCAGCGAATGCTCGTGAATAAATGGAGCACTTTCCTCAAAACCAGGCTAGTTTGCTCTGTGCCTGGGAGAAATGGAATTGATACGCATTTTGATGAATTAGGTAAACATCCTAGACTGCAACAAACTTAAAACCATCATACAAAGCATATACTTTCGTGATAATACATCTTACTGTCAAATATTGTATTAATTAACCGGGAATGGTTGATAGTGTTTTGTTTCCAATGTATATGAAGTACTGTACATATGGACCTGACTATCAACACTTATGTCTTGAATTATTGCATTGCTTTTACAGATTGCTTTCAAAATCTGCATAAAATTAAATAACACATATGAGTAAAATAGGGTTATACTTTCAACAAGGAATTAAGTTTTTCTTTTGAGCAGAAAAAAAATAATTTGCTACCAATAACATTGCATTTAAATTTTACAGAGGATGTGTTTTTGCTGCAAACTCGTGATAACAAAAATCCAGTGATATTTGGCCTCTTCAATACTACAAGGTAAACAACTAGCAGAAATAATAGCAGCAATAGAGGAATGTTTGAACATTCTATTGAAGAGATAGAAGCTGCATGATAAATATCCCTTAGCAAATATATAGTAAACAGTTTAATCCCTGTTCTGTTAACCATGGGCTTCTGTGTTAATGTGAAAACTGCTCTGTGACACTCAGGAGCCTGAAGTCTCATTCAGTGATTCAGTCTATCTGGATCATAAATTAATTAAATGTTTCTCTGCTTGAAAATTTTCTAATGCCAAAGTTTATGCACTCCTGCACGCTTACAAGAGCAGCCACCTATCAGAGCCACCTGGCTTCTTTCACAAGCCCTGTTGTAATTCAAGTTTAAGTAGATAGGGGGTTAAATTCCTACTAACTTCTTAGTGAAGCTTAAAACACTAGCTGTGATGTTTTTCCTTTTCCACAGCAGCTCAGTTCAAGTGCAAGCATACAGTACATGTTTCTTGCAGATCCAACTGTTATTTTAGGTTGTACCTGGTAGAGAAGGCCAACTGTGCTTTTGCCACAATTTCACTCTCCTGATTTTGGTGGGTTCTTTTAGGATCCAGGCACCAAGCATTTCCTACTGGCTCCCTATGCCAGAAGAGAGAGCTGGGTACCTAATTAAAATTATCTGGATCACCTTTTGGAGTATTCAGAGATAATTTCCTTGTAGAGAGCACTGATGCTTCTTTAAAAAACAGTGAATTGTTTCTCCAGAATTAAGTGCATAAAATTTAAAAGTGAAAAAGAAACTTTTATGTGGCTTGATCTACATAAAGTGATCTTGATGATCTAACTAATAACACCAACCAACATTCCCACTCAATATAACGAGACTCCTGTTCATTTCAGTCAGCATTGAATGATTCCCATCTTTCTAAAGTAACAACATCAGGAAAAATCTTAAAGAATAAAAATGGTTAACTGTTTACGTCACTAATCAAGGTCTGAGTTGAGCTCATTGCACTTTCTCTGTGTTTATTAGCAAGTAGTTTAGAGCCTGTGTTCATCAATTTTTTGGTGATCACTAAATTTTGGGATAACAACATGGAGTTCCTCAGATAGATATTATAAATATTAATACATGACAGACTTTGTAAAGAACATTGGACATAGTAGTTATAAGACAAGCATACAGGAAGCAATAAGTACTTTTTTCTCCCTGAATACTGGTGAAATGTGACTTATTTTTAACTATACAATAATGCCAGTATTATATTTACAGAATGCTACATATTGCTTTAATAATGTCTCAATATTTTACTTCATAGCAATATATTTAGAGGGTATGCTATATGTGTTTATCACATGGCAAGTGTCCGAGCAGCTTTCAATGGACCATATGCTCATAAAGAAGGACCTGAGTACCACTGGGCTCTATACGAAGGAAAAGTACCTTATCCTAGGCCTGGTTCAGTAAGTATAATCTATTTTCCACTTCTTTGTGTAAATGAATTCAGAAAGACACAGCAGACTGCTGCTAATGTACAAATCTTCCTGACTTCACAATCCAGGACATACTTATATTTATATACATACTCCAGCATCACCTGCATGGAGTGAACCATGAGGTTGTATTCTAATGGAACTTTCTAGTGAACGGGTTGTTCCTACTGACATTGCTTGCTAAAAATAAAGCTAGGATGAACTAAAATTATGTATTTATATTTACAAAAATATTTTCCAATGTAAATAAGCTTATTACTGGAAAAAAGCATGCTTATACAAGGTAATTCAGTTTCCTTCTACCGCCTGCCAAAACCAGGGCATTTTACAAATGTTAGAAGGCAAAATTGAAGATCAGATTGTTCTGGTGCCTTTTTCCTTCTCTTTTTCTAAAAGGATCAAATTTCTGTATATTTACATAGGTGCACAGGTTAGAAATGAGACATGGATTTTAGCAAAAGTAATCAATCAGAACAAGTGCATTCTAGATATGGAGTAAATTCTCCATCACTGGTTCTTATCTCAGGACTCGTTCATTCTAGAAGCAAGGGTCTAGCACACTCATAATTCTTTGGTTTGCTTTCAGACATCACAGACTGAGATTTTAGTAGCCTCAAATCAGGTTCCTGAGCTTATTAACATTTTGGTTTTGTACCCTTTACAACAAATATAGAAATATTAAAACAATATTGAAAAGAAACAAACTCAGCAATATCATTCATGCTTTTTGGTAATTTTCACGAGTTTCTTTGCTAACTTTTTTTTTCTTTTTTGCAATGGACATAAATGAAGAAAAGAAACAAGACATATTTTGAAAATGCAATTAATCTGGTAACTGTTGTAGCAACTTTACAGGTGCTGTCATGCAGATAGGCATTTCAGTCTGACACTTAGATTTTTAACTTGGCTAACAGAATTTCTGGAGGAAATCACAAACGCATTACTTAGAGACAGGCAGTTGTTTTCCACAAAGAATTCCTAGTTTCTATGTCGAACTCTCAGAAGTGTCACCAGTAATTTCCATCTCAATCTCTTTTCCTTTTTCATTCTCTTTTTAGGTGTTTCTGAAGTTTCTATCCCTATAGTATCTTAGTTCAGGACTTTCCCGTCTCAGCTTGGTGGATGAGGAGAACAGTCCCCGTTTCTGTGCCTGCCAGTGTGGCTTGAGGGTGCCCTTTGCATTTCAGGGGCCCAGCACATATCACAGATGGGGCATAGCCAAGACCTCCCTCATCTTCCCCTTCTTGCTCCAAGTCAGGAGCTGTCCCACAGCAGGCAGTTCTGGGCTAACCCAGAGAACCATTTCATCCAGGGTTTCCTCTGCTCCCTGTACTTTTGGGGAATGCAGCTACTTATCCACCCACAGCAATTGCTATGTCTTGCAAAGCTGCTTTTGTTTACACTCGCTGAAGGTCTACCCCTTATCATGTCCACATTGTGCAAATTTTTGACTCTTGAGATGCAATGACATTTCTAATGGCTGTTTGGCTAGCACCCCTCACCCCGCCCTGCCCTCTGCCCTCCCAGCTCTCACGCTTCACCTCTTCTCACAGGATTGGGGCTCACTCTCTTAACAGTGGAATAAACAGCTGCTGGAGCATTACCTTTAGTGTCATTTTCCCTTTGCTAACTGAATCAGTATTCTCCTTTATACTAAAAGCACTCCTTTGCAGAAATAAACACTGCATACAACTCATTTAACACTGAATCAGAGAAACAAGAGGTGAAAAGGCCTATTAGCTTATCAAGTCCATGCCAGCACAGCCTTTCTCCCTGTAGAATGATTTCAAATGCATGTTCTTTCTCAGTTCAAATTAATGTTTTCTTTCACTTCTCTTGGGGTTGGAGACATAAGTCAAAATGCTGAAGTGGATGCTCCAAAAAAGAGGTTATCTGGGATTTAAACACTGTGAATTTGATTCAACCACCTTGGCCAACAAGCTACCACTGTAGCAGTGCTGACATCAATACTAAATGGTTCCCTGTTTGCTTGCAGTGGCTCAAAGTCATTGACGTTGAGTCAGTATAGGAAAACAGATCAGTAAATTATCAAATTTTGAGCAGAACAGTTGAATTCAAATGAATTATGAGTTTCCTATTTGACATTTTGTATAGCAAATTTGCAGTTTTACTAAATAATGAGATAGTACTATGCAGAATGGCTGCATATTTTGTGGAGATGATATGGTCCAAATTCTCTAAGTGTTATCTTTTTATTGTTTGGTTTGTTTTCTGGTTTTTGGGGTTTTGGGTTTTTTTTTCAGGCAATAGAACACCTCACATGTTATTTGGACTGATGTTAAACACAAGCAGGAATTCAGTATTAATGGCTACAATCCTTACATTAATAACACCTAGCACTGAACATTAAATGTTTTGGGATTTTTTGTTTTGGTTTGGTTTGGTTTTGGTTTTGGTTTTGGTTTTTCAAGAAGGAGAGAACACTGAGGCAACATTTCAGCACAATTGACAGTGTTTTACAGAAAAGTTGCCCTAAGTTCCACTCGCATTCGATGCTTCTCTCCCTTGACTCTGAATGGCCACATCTGGGGCAGCCTGGACTGTAGCCTCTCCAACAGGCTTAGGAGCCAAAGCAGATATAAGAAGAGAGCAAGTATTTTTTCCAATGTGATGGAACAAGTTAGCTGAGGAATCAGGTCTTTCCTAGGTTCCTAGGTGCAGATCCATTTAATCATGTTTATTGTGATTAAATCTGTGTGTTGCAGAGCACAGGCTGAAGTGGCTGGCTGTGCTAGCTAACAGGGGATAAATTGATTCTTTTTTGGCTGCTTATTTAAGGTACAGTTTAGAGACCTTTTCAATACTTTTCCAGTAGCGTGAAGGGGGAGCATGTTTTGGGTTGTAGCCCAGTGTTAAGTTTCACACTCCAAAGAACAGGTCAGCATATTGGTAAACTGAATCCCACTACTTTTCCCATTAAAGGAGTGACAGTGACAAGAGGTCAAAAATAACCTACTATTAGGCATCTCTGAGAGTCAGCACTCTCTGATCTTAGCTATTGAATGAGTAAAGATGGAGTCCATAAGGAATGAGAGAACAGTTTAAAGCTAAATAAAAAGAAAACCAGCAGTTTGGACGGACTCTGCAGTCCATTGTTCTCTGAAGTCTGCTTGAAGCTCTGCTTCTCTCATAATCTCTGCTTCTGTTTTGTGATTCATTTAGTGCATTTAAACTGTGATGCTTCTGGGAATGACATCAGTTACCTCAAAAATGGTGTTGATAAACTTCAGAGACAGCTGCATCTACTGATTCCTTTCTAGACTACTTGATTTTATTTAATTAAATATGAAAAGCCTTGGAAGGATTATTTTTATTAAATCTCTCCAGGCTAGAACGTTGTAAAAGGAACCTGGCAATGCCTATTCTCTTCATAAGCTGTGCAGAGCTTAGCCTGTCTTCATGCTCCAGCTCTGTCCCTTTATTGCAAACAGCTGCTGAAATTCCATCACTGGGTTGATTAGACAATTATTTTAAAGTCAACACTGAACAAATACTTTCTTGTAGCTAAGCTCAAAAAGTGGAAACAAACATCGCCCCAGTTGACAAGTGCAGGAGTTTGTTATTGTAAATTACAGTTGACCACAAGTTTAAAATTGCTGTTTCCAGTAAACATAAAGAATATTTTATTTCATTTTATTGATTGAAAAATCCAATTTAAATAGGGAAAGGCTGCTACTGTGGCTTTGCTTGAAATTTTTCTTTAAACCACACTGCCTTATGAATACATGGAGAAAGTAAACAGTTACCGAGATACTTCCAGCCTGATCATAAATGGTTTCAATTAGACATCATGAAGCAAATTGGAAATGTAGAATCTACGTTCAGTTAGGGAACATTATATTCTTTGCAAAGCATCCTAAAATTAACTTCTCAGTTTAATGCATTAAATTATCCCTAATTGTACATTTGACCAAAGGAGTAAGCCTCTTTGAATCAATCATTGACATAAAGCGTATTTGCTTTGCAAAACAGCAGATTGATCAATGCAAACATTGGTATTTCAAGCTGAACTGTGATATATAATACTGTCATTGTGAGTTAGGAATTAGAATCAAAGGTAAGATTGTTAGAATGCCTGAGATCAAGAATTACTGTTGTTGCAGGCATTATTTTTGGATGAAGCTTTGAGCAACCTGGTCCGGTGGAAGTTGTCCCTTCCCATGTCAGGGGGTTTGGAACTACGTGATCTTTAAGGACTTTTCCAGCTCCAACCGTTCTCTGATTCCATAATTTTTAAGTGTGCTAAGTTTCTTACGGTAATATGTTTTGCAATCAGACCAGAAACCTATTGGACCAGAGACTGGTTTCAAACACTAGTATATTACTGACTTTACATGGCTCTCTCTCTACTGGGATAGGAAACCCCTTTCTCCTAACTCTGCCAATGGCCATTCTGATCACATTTTCAATATGAATTTGGGGAAGACATAAGCACTATGGTTTTTGTAAAAATCTAAGTGTCACTATTTATTCTGCTTTTAGTATGCCAGAGAAGAAGGACCTCCCCCTCTTTCTAAATATGACAGTGCCAAGGCTCTGTTCTGCATTCTCGTTCTTGGCTTCTCATGATTGATAATCCACATGTGCACAGTGCATAGAGTTCACTGTCTCAATGCCTACTGTGGTCTTCTCTGCCTGTTTCTTATGGCCAGTTTTCCATAGAGTTGTCATTACCCCTGGAAGCAAGACATATCTCTGGCAATGTATTTGGCAAACCTTCAGGATAATCTATGTTTTCTGTTTTTGCAGTGTGCCAGCAAGGTGAATGGTGGACTGTATACCACCACTAAAGACTATCCTGATGAAGCCGTCCATTTTGCCAGGAGTCATCCACTGATGTATCATCCTATTAAACCTGTCCATAAGAGGCCAATACTAGTTAAAACAGATGGAAAGTACAACCTTAAACAAATAGCAGTGGACAGAGTGGAAGCTGAAGATGGGCAATATGATGTCTTGTTCATTGGCACAGGTACACTAAGAAACACATGGAAGAAAATTTATTTAATACATCTTTTTTACCTTCAGGATGAATTAAATTGTTGTGTATAGTCCAAAAATAATAAATCAATGTCACATTCCTCTTTAACAATCATTCTTTTCATGACCATGCCAGTCTTCAACTTACAGAAGAATTTGGTCATTCTAGAAAGGTGTTTCACTATGTTGATAACCTTATGTAGAAAATTAATATTAGGAAAAGACTAGGATGAAAAGCTTAAGTATGAAATTCGGCTTTTTTTTTTTTTTTTTCCCAAACAAGAACCTTAAATTAAATTCCTACACAACTGGCTTTATTTTTAAAGCTTCAGAACACAATCATGTATATAAGCATAGTTTTGAGCTGAGACCTAGACTACAAGAAACAGAAGTTATACGAGTTTCAAAAATATCAGTTCAAGTTACACACTTTATTACAAAGTTTGTTTTCCCTAATTCTGGAGACCACAAGTCTGGCTGATACTGTTAAAAAGAAACTGCCAGCTTCCAGACTTAGGTTGCAACACAGCTGAAGGAAGGAAGGAGGAAATACCCATGTTTCTTTAAAAGAAACTGTTAGACATTTTCTGCCGAGTTTTCTTGTCTTTCTTTTGTGCTGTTTTATAAGGTACATAGCTTATTGAAAAAGGATTTTTTTTAAACCTCTACCAACAAATATGAACAAGGTAAAATATATCATAGAGCTGCCCTAACTCTAAGCAGCCAGAGAAAAAACACACATTCTAATGGTATTTGGAAAAGAAGAAAACATAAGAGAATAAGAGGAAAGTTTGGAACAAGCCAAGACTTTAGTCACATCTAATCTTCTTGGAGAAAATCCAAGGATTCATACAGTCACATTTTATCAATTTAACAACAGGAGTGGTGTCACAAATCATTTTGACCATTTGTCTAGGAAAGCAGATGCAGTGAATTATTTTTTACTAATGAAATTCCTCTGATAAGCACATTTCAGGGTTGAGAACATTCAAAAGAAACATGTTTGTAGAACAACAAAGTTTTATTTATATTAGTGCTATTTTCTAAGCTTTCTAAGACTCAGTATGGTCTTGGTATTGTACTTTGTGTGGTCTATAAAACATTGTGCCACATGTCACTTATTTCTCTACAACTGATTTTATAACGGTGACTAGAATTTTCTTTGTTTCCACTTGCATTTGTGATCGAGATTTTACATCAAATACTCTGCACATGAGTCCTCCATTCAGCAAAGTGGAATCCAAAGGGACTTAAGTGTGTGCTTTAGAGTTATGCTGGACTGGCACCCATCAGCTGCTGTCTTCTCCAGATGTCAAATCTCAGGTGACAAGAAATTCCAGCATAGGAATTTAGGCTTTAGATATTCTAAAATGAAACCTGCGATCTCTGTTCAGGCAAAGTTCCCATCAGAAAATTCATTTATTCTCTTAACAATAAAATTTCAGAAAGGGTTAATCCTTTATTATCTAAGTCCAATACCTACTGTGTAACATAAGTAAATGGATTCTTGCAGCCAAGCAGAAGTTTTCTTAGGGTAGCAGTGCAGGTTAGAAAGGTTCATCAAAGGCAAAGCCTGAATGTCAGTGCTGTTTCACGTATCTGTCAGCAAGATTCAAAAAGGGACTGACTTATGAAAATCAGAACTCAGAATACAATTTCTTTTTACTGTTCCATCACAAAATGGATGCCTTTGATTACATATTCTCTTTGAGAAGTGGTGTATGACCCCAGTTTAGTGGTTCCTCTTCATGTTTGCCCCTTTGATCTTTTGCTGAACATTTTTCTCAGTGCTTGTGTGCTTGATATTTCTTCTGTAAATCAAAAATGATTGAAAATAAGAGAAGAAAGGAAGTGATATCTGTTGTTGTTGATGACAGACTTTCAGATTAAGGAAAGCACAACTATTTTAACAAGAGTCAGCAAGACAAAGCTGAAGTGGTGGAATACCAGATGCTATTCATGTGTTTTAATTTCCTCCTAAAGTTGTACAGACAGAGAGAATAAAAGACCTAAACTCCAATGTGCCTTG
>VZTM01029778.1:3450-35673 GCA_013400555.1 Jacana jacana
AGATCTGGAGGACTCATTGGTTCAGAAAGACCTAAACTTGCCCAAATAAGAACTGTGACTTAAACCAGCTTCGCCATCAAAAGATTTCTAAGATGGAACCGCACCTTAAGCAAGTTTAGAGCTGAAGCAATTAGTGGCTGCTGGGGAGCTGAGCTAAAACACTTTGTACCTTCATTGATCATCAGTATTATTGCTCCTCTGCATCTTCCAGTGTAGTGAAAAACCATCTGGTCTTGAGAAATGTTAACAGCAGTGAAACCAACAGGAATGAAGAGGGCTTAATATCACACAAATGGGGCTTGTTAGTCCCCAGAATATGCTACATTGAGTCACTAGTAGATATTGTTGACAAGTCAGAAAATAGTATTTATATTTATTCATGCAATGCAAAGGCAGAACTCTTTCTCTGTCTGCATCTCTAATGACTGTTAGGAGACTATGGATGAGAATAATCACAAAACCTGAATGGAGATAATAAAACCAATAGTGTTCAAGTGCTGAAACAAAGAGAATCCCCAGTGGGGCAGTGATCTTCTGAATGACTCAAGTAGTTCTGCACAAGCCTTTGAATTTCACTTTGACGTTTAAATGAAGAAAGGGAGAGAAAAGCACAGGCCAATTTCATTGATTGGTGTAACTCAGGAATCTAACATAAAAGCATTGGGATGACTCACAATACATACAACATCTGAAACCAAACTCCATTCTCTTCTATTCCCATTTCATTAAAATAACCTCCTATTTTCTTCTGTTATAATATCGTATAAATCATGTGTACTCGGGTTTGAAAAACTCCATGCAGCGGGTTCCAACAGAGCTTTATTGGATTTCATTCGGGGGGGAGCTACAGTGTCTAAAGCATTTTAAAAAAAATAATGTAAAAATCAGTATTTTCAGCTTAGAATTTGCCAAGCTCAGATTTTATAGCTCACAAACTCAATGCTTACTCCTTCAAAAAACAAAAATTCAGCCAAAACGCATCAGAAGTGAGGCCTTTGCAGGACACAGAGGAGACAGCAAACATCTGATGCACAGGCTGCAGCGGGGAGCCTGCCTTGTGCTCCTCCTGTGTGCTGCCCCGTGCTGTGTTCCAGTAAGCCTCCAGTACATGCAGAGGAAATCCTCGTGCAATACCAAGTCGCTATCCAAGCTCTGTAACTGTGGGCTCTAATAACAAACATTTTTTGCCACTGCCAACATGCATCTCCTCTTGTGGCACTGCTGTTTTGTTGATCAATTGTTCCAGTCACACAGACAAAACCAGACACAATTTCAGAGAGATCAACAGTCACCTGTTAACCAGACCCTAAGCTTCCTGTTGAAATATATCCTGTGAGCACCCCAATGGTTCAAATTGTTAGCATAGAAGGGGGACAAACATATTATTAGATGTTCTGGTTCCCTGGTATTGCAAGAACTCATAACTACTTGTAGAAGGTAAATGTTACTTTGTCTATATTGCACCTCAGAATAGCCAAAATGTCAGAAAACAAAGGAAAAACAAAAACCCCACTCTACTCACGGGAGAAAAACAAATTCAGCCATTGGCTCTTTTCCCAACCACGCAGTCAAGGTCAATGAAACTGGATCAGCTCTTCAGAGGAAGTAACGTGTCACAGATAGTGCAACTTACTCCTTCCCTTCACCTGCATGAACACCATTCGTAAACCTGAGACTCCAGTGGACATGCACGACCTAGGCATGGTCTGGAAACCATATGGTCATAGTCTCATAGGATCACATCTGAACTACAGGACTGATTCTTTAGAGTCTTTTGTAATGTGGCACCACAGATTGCAGAGCAGAGCCAGAATGTAGTTAGTGAGGAATTTTATGTGCAGGGCACATCCATTGTTTTAATCTATTATATCTATAATATTCATATATTATCATCATCGTATTCATCTATTATAGTTGACTTCCATGTACAGTTAAATGCAAGGGTGTTACATCTTCCCTCTTGCATTGGCTTATACTCCAATGTACCCAACTTTTCTCCAGAAAAATCTTACACCTGCCTCTTCCAATACACAAACATGAATGTATTTGACAGTCCTTGCTTATGCTGTTTTACCTGGAAACAATAGCAGTTTAAATGGAATAAACGGCCATCCCTGCTCAGAGAAGTGGTTGGCCTGGAGGCACTGCGGTGCCTTCATAACTTCAGCTCTTTGAACAGGGACACTGGGGATCCGATACAAACTGCTAGATTGGTTCGAAGCAGACGATCCATTCGAAAGGAGGTGCATTGCATTAACTTATAGAAGGCTCAGACTATGAAATCATTATAGCAAGTATCTTTGTTTTACTTTTTGACTGATAACCTTCATCATTAAAATTAATGCAACTAAAGACAAAATTGTACCTATTAATACAACTCTAATTGATACCATAAGCAAAAAAAATCTCACTATGAATACAATCAATTCTGCACAGATCCTGTTCTTTATTGACTGTTTGCTTCACTGGGGACAGTACTTTTTAGCATCCTTTTTATTATTTTTCAGCAGTGATGCCACCATATAGGTCTGAGGCTCAAGGGTATTTGGCGATTTCAGTTAGGCTTCCTGTGACTTTCCCAACATACAGCGCCAGTATAGGAGGATGCTGTTAGTACACAGGCCCCTTGGGTAGCTAGTTATGAAACTTGAATTGCTGCACTTAAGCAAGCCTGTCAGAACGCTTGGCCTCCTAGACACCATGGCTCCGGCTCCATCTACAAAACTTTAAGTGGCACTTGCTAAAAGTATGGAAAAAAAAAAAAAAACATATCCTGTCTTTGCATATATAGAACACTATTAATGGTGTTCTGTAAGAGCACATGTAAGCTGAGCTAGGAAAACCAGGAGCATTGTTCAGAAACAAGCTTATTTTTTTCACTTGCACATAAAACATAGTTGATTTTATGGATGGACTGAGTGAATTATAAAATTTGTTGTAAAAATTTGCCTGTAACTTAGCTCACCTCTGCAAAAGAAAATATTCCAGGATTTTTGATGCATTTCAACTATTTTGGAGAAATTCTGGACAGGCTGCATGTGATTTCTCATTGTTAAAGCACACCTGTACTTCTGCAAATACGGATGCTAGTCTCCAGTTGCCCAAGAAGCCAACAGTACACTGCAGGGAGAAAGGGAGCAGGAATCCCTTCCACACTTCACCTGAAAGCTGGCTGTCTTGGCCCAAACCTCATGAATACTCTTTGCTTGTTCTGGTGTATCCACTCTACTGGGCCTCACATTAAAAAAAAACCCATATATGGTGTCGCTTTATACTGGTGTCATGAAATAGCAACTAGGACAAAGGATTTCCGCTGGCCCTTAAACAGGACTGAAGGTACTTTTGATTTGTAGCCTGCTCAAAAATTATGAATAGGCTATAATATTCTTTTATTCCCAGACCTTACCTCCTTAAAGCATCAAAATGCCAGCAAACTACGTGGAACCCTCTTAACAAACAGGGCAAATTTACGCAGCTGACAGGAGCTTAGCAGATGCCACAGTGGAGCTTGTCCCAAAGACATGTGGTCAGAAAAACAGAACAATGGGTTCAGGCTTGAAGTTTTCCAATTCTTGCTGTTACCAAAACTTCAGAAGGCATAACAAAAACAACTGCTGTTATTACAATGCTGGCTAAATACAGGGCACTCATCACTGTGGCATCTGGCTGCCTCTATTGAAACCTGAATTGTCCTAACGAGGTTGAAAATTCACCAGCCTTCCTGATACTGGCTGCAGGGAGGACAAGTTCTTAGAGCTCAGCTGATGATGAGATTCACACTTAAGTATATATAGGTAGGGAACTAATTTCAAAGGCGTGGGCCTGCTAATGAGATTGCCTGGCTGCCAGCATCTGTAAAGCTGTACCCTCAGGAAGCAAGCAATAGCTTTCCAGATGAGCACAGGTTACCTTGGTGGAATGGAGATGGTGCTAAGGCTCTCATGAGTGTCAGGGAATCATTAATAGCCACAAGCAGCCAAGCACATAATCTTAAAAAAAAAAAAAAAAATAATAATAAAGTGCCTCCAGCAGAAAACTGTTGTCCTGTGTTTTTGGGCTAAAGCTGAGGCAAAGTGCTACCAAGTGACTCAACCAAATTACTGGTCTCTCTTCTGCAGTTCTGGAGGTATACCGAAGAACTGAGCTTACCAACGCTCCTCAGACTATGAGATCTGATACATCTGATTGCAGCAGGCTGTGATAAGGCTACAAAATAAGGAGGTATTTGGAGTCTGATACCTACATATCTTTAACACTGTTTTTTTAATCATAATTACTGCACATATCACTTAACAGACATAACTGCTTGCCATAAATATTTATTAACTAAAAGAATACTTAACCATCTAGCTTTTGCTTGCTATCCAATAGCCAGTGACAATCAGGGTACTTGAGCAAAGAGCAAACTTTCTTCTCATTCCATGTCCCTACTTCTCTAGTTCCCTCTCTGTTACTTTTCCAGGGTCTACCAACTTGCTGAGGCCTTTTTAAATTTACACTTGCTTAATCAACAGCTATTAATGTCTACGAACCTATGAGTTTTCACACTCTTTTCAGTATTAGTCACATCAATAAATTTGGCAAAATGCATCCATGAGACATTTTGGAAGCCAACAGTGTCTTTTACTATCTACTGCTTCCAAACAGTAAGTTCATAATCAGAAAAAATAAGTCGTTTTGAGAGATACACATGCACACCCACACTTCAGGAGGTAGGCAAATCTGAAAATTTAAGGACATGTAAAGTCAGATCTTCAGCTGGTACAAATCAACACAGTCCCCTAATTTATACTGGCTAAGGATTTGACCCTTAAAATCCTTTCCTGACACTTCTGATAAAGAAAGAACATTACATTTCACTTTATAATTGGACCCTATAGTTAAAAACAGCCAGATTCTTTCCTGATTAAAGAGACAGGAAGATATAAACCAGATTTATTGTCTATTAGATTTCATGTTCCATTTTCTCTTGCCACAAGAGAAGTAATTTTGTGTATATAGCCTGTCCAGCACAAAGTCATTTGTTCCCTCAGATACACTAATTCAAGCATAAATACATAGATCCCTATTAATAAGCCACCTTCATATAGCTAGAGATCCTGCCTAAATATTTTCCCATTCCCTGGGCTTGCACTGTTCTGTGCTGAAGTTCTATCTATGGTGATCTCTACTCTTTCCTAATAAAGTCAAAACTCAACTGTAAAATATTTGTGAAAAAAGAACGTTTTCTATCACTAGAGTTTGTTAAAATATTTAACAATATCTTCTGATTTAAAATATTTTTTTTTAATTGTTTTCACTAGAGCCAAACCTACATTTTCTTTTCCTTTCGGGGATGAAAACTCCTTTTCCCTGCATGTGCGAGCGTGCGGGAAGAGTCCCATCCAGCTTTATGGATAATGACAGCCAGAATGAATTGCAAGTTGGTCTTAACAAACATGTTCTCAAATACATTATCCCACTCCTCACTCAGCCCTCTGTGTAAGTGCTAAGTGGTGGCAGGCAGCAACAGCCTTGCCTAGCAATTTCTGTAATTAAACATTCAAACACAGGCATGCATTTCTGCAAATGGGCCCCCCAACTTCCCTTTTTTTTTTTTTTTTTGAACACTTTCTTCAGAAGGAAATCTCACACAGCTGTTGTAAGAACACTGCATGACATCTGCAAAATGTCTATTGTACAGACCAGGGTGAGAAAACAGCCTAAAACACCAACAAGCTGGATCTGACCACTAATTGAAGCCATTGTTTAGGAAAATTACTCGCGTGTGGTCTAAGAACTCATCTGAAATTAGTGATTGCTGCAAATGAAAAAGCAGAATTACATACCATCTCCCATCCCCCATCTCTCCCAAAGGGAATTGTGCTAGAAACAAACATTTACCATCACATACAAATATAACGCTGGTTTATATTGTGTATTTTTTGTGGGTTTTTTTAGCTGCATCAGATGCCAGCGAGCTGAATTCCAATGCATATTACTGATACTGTCAACAAATATTAAATGGATTTTTTTGGTTTGTGAGATGCTCACAAATGTGTCCCTCATTCCTGTTTTCCACCCAGTAGGTTTAAATAGAACAAGCCATTTGTAGCTTACTGTCTATCTTACACCTTATTTACACTGAATTTTTATCTTCCGATGTATCTTATTTTTTGTTGGCATTCCCCACCATGCAGTTTACATGGTGATGAAGAAATAGCCTTGCAGGCATTGAAAAAGAGATACAACATGTTAAGACATAATTCCCTGCAGGGCATTCGAGGCTGAATTTGCTGTCACAATGAGTCCAAGCTTCCATAAGTATCTGTGTTTTATGTGGATTTGAAACATAAAATTAGATTCATCTTAATCTTCTGAAACAGCAATCTTCCCATGAAAGCTGAGAGACAACAGCATATGAAAATGGTGAGAGAGAGGGAGAGAGGACAGAAAGAAGACAAGAACTGAATAAAATGAGATGCTGCACTCTTCTACTAAAGGAAGTGAAGCTCCCTTATGGGTAATAATATATCATGAAAACTTTGCTGAAAGGGATTGAGTTCCTGCCAAGTTCCTTGTTTACATACAAGGGATCTCTACCGAGGCTTCGCAGCCAGCCAAGTACACAAGAGCACTGAGGAAGCCAGCACCAGAATAGAAATCACTACTGTTGAGAGGAAGGTTTGTGAGACTGCATTTTGTAAGTAAGATCTGATTTATGGATATGGCCTCCATTCACCTAGGCAGGGATGCAGCACCAACCCAAGAGAGCTAAAGTTCAAAACAATAAATCTCAAGTTTCCTTGGTCAGTCCAAGAGCAGAGCTTAAGGAATATACTGCCCTAGTTTCCTGAGATCAGGCTTTGCAGCTGGAGTAACTTCAACTTTTCTTTTTCTTGAGGGGCTTCAGATTTGCCAGCTTTGTCATATGCCTTTGCAGCCCTTGGGGCTCTCAGAAAACACAGTTTTTAAAAAAAGTCCTCCAGAGTCAAAGCAACTTTTTTTCTTATTTGTATTTCCCACATTTAAAAAAGCAAAGAAGAATATTTTATCACATGCAACTAACAAACAGCACAGAACCTGAACAAAAGAGAGACAAAATGTTATGGTTTGATGATTCAAACTGACAAAGGAAACGCACTAATTGAAATCTTGCCAAATAGTGTGGAACTAGAACGTAATTCTTTTTATATTTAATTTAAATCACATGCAGGTTGTTCTTTTACTGCAATTACTTCAGACTTATACCAGCATGAGCAGAGAGTCTTTAGTTTTTTCTTCTCAAAATCAATGAAATACAGAGAATAAAGTTTTCCAAGGGTTTCAAATTAATTTCTTTTCCTGCTTCACTCATCTGCCTTGCTGCCGTTAAAAACATCAAATATTCTGTACACTCAGTTACTGACCTGTGTTTTTCAACCATCTATTGTTCTAAATTTTAGAGAGAAAAACAAGAGAGAATAGTAACATAGATAGCAGGTCACAATAAATGATAAGAACTCTATGACATTAGCTGCATTATACATCTTTTTGGTAACACAGTCCTAAAACTTTCAGAGTTCCCAGTGATTGGTATATTTCATTATACTCACATGATTTAGTTCTCTTTAATTAAGAATATTTTTGCCAAACATATTTGGCCTAAATTACTTTCCTACAAACAATGCAGATAAATTTGTTTTCCAGTAGTTTTGATACGGAACAAATAAATAAAATAAACCCAGGAAAGGCACATAAGGACATTCTTAACTTTCATTTATTGACTTTCAGTAGAAATAGTTTGTATGGAATTGAAAATCAAACAGAAGAAGTCTTTGGCTGAACTGGGTTTATTGAGTCCAATGTTGTTTGCACCCTGAGCTGCAGCTCCCCAGATGAGGCTGCAGTGACAGGGATGAGATACAAACACGTGCTACTTGCCATCAGCCAAGTATGGTCTCGCAGCTACAACAGGAAAAGCTACTACTTATTTGAGAATTTGATCTTTACTCTTCCTGGTGTGATATTATCAGCAGAATATTCATGCTCACTACTGTGCAGTCCTGCATCCTTTCACTCTGGTGAAACCCTGGTAAATAACAGGTTCCTTGCAGAAGGACTGCGAGGTGATAACCCTTTTTCCTCTTCAGCAAATATATTCTTTACTTATTACTGAAGTCCTTGTACTGCAATAACCCTTCAAACTCCACTACAAAAGTTATTTGGGGCTCCAGCAGCCACTTTCCTGAATCTATTTTGCCTTCCTATGCTCCTATCATGTCCTTCGGAAGCAGCACCTCGCAGGTCAGGAACCCCAGATGCCTTCTCTCCCGGGTTTCACACACACAGGTCCTACAAGGGAAGGGACAGGGAGAGACAACGTGCTTCTCCGTATCTAACATCTTGACTCTAAAATGGAGCCAGTATAAGCAGAAGCACAAAGCAACAGCAACACTCTGGGTTTAGAAGGAAAAAAAAAAAGTCAACTCATCAACTAAATTAGGAATAATTGGTGAAGTGATTATGCAGAAAACACACAGAGGCACTGCTCTAGGTAATAAGTTCTGCTGACTATTTCTCCTGGCTATTCCATTTGATATTCTCCATATCTAAGTTCTGCAGCCTCAGACCCAAAATTTTAATGAAATGCAGTGCTCTATTATTAACTGCTGCTATCCTGAGATCCCAAAGGAAGTAAATACTTCATTTAATTGTGTTTATGTTAGCCTATAATACATGTAGAGAAAGAGAGGCTGGCATCGGTACGCTGCAAGAGCCTTTATACACAACCTTCAGCGTATTTTTTTTAGATCGTATTTCAGAGAATAAAATCAGTTAACAATATTTTCCTATGAGATTTCAGCTTAGCTGTAGGGATAATACAGTACTACATTTCATTAAAGTTACAGGTTCAACAAATGCTGACTGCATTACTCTATGATCTTTTGGGGGGCTACACTGGGAAAATAATTATAACTGATCAAAATGAGTCGGTAGAACGAGGAAAAGTATAATATTTTCCTGTTTCATAAATCCTTTCCTTTTTCATCATGGTAAGCCAGCCACACTATACAAGTATTAACACAATAATGTGGAAAATGGGCACGAGAAATATTTAATTCAGAAAAAATAACACACATGAAAATATTTTCCTATTACTGTGTTGTTACCTAATTCAGAATTCTTGGTTGTCCAGGTTGGTTTTCAAAAAAATGACTACTGAACACTATACCACACAGTCTAAATCTCTGCTGGAGGAAACCCAGGTTCATTGATGTGAGCAGGCTTTTTGATTTCTGGCTCTCAGTTTTAGATTTTGTGCTCCTACAAGGTTTACCTTAAGTTATTCAGGCATATCTCAATAAGTCTGTAATCCAAGGCACCTAAAAGCTGGAGTTTTCTGTTGTAAGGAAACTGCAATTCCGGTCTGGATATTCAGTGCTGTCTTAGAAAACTGAAGTGCAATGCAGACCTATTGAGCCTGACTTCCTCTAGACAGTAAATACTCAAATATCTCACCAAAAAATTGCTTTAGCATACTCTGAGAATGAAATTTCATTTCAAGGGCAACAAAGTGAGAAGACAGATGCTCCATAAACATATCTTCTCTGTCTCCTTTATAGGCCTGCAGTGAATCTGAAGTAGGGAACATGCAAATTCTGGGTTCTTCTGGGGAACTTGAAGCAACTTCAAATTTCTTTAACTATTTTCAGACACTCAAAATGTTCATAAAAACCAAATCAATTTTTCTACTAATTCTCACTTCCTTTGTTTTCCACAGAGGATATAAATTGGTTTCCAAATCAAACAGAAAAGGGTGCAAAGCTCATCTTCTTGAAGGTATCAGTTCAAACCCGAAACTATAGCTAACATCCTCAGACTCTTTAAAATGTATGAAGATTTAAGATGAATCTGGGCAGTTTAAAGTTTCATATGTGGAGACCATGTGAAATAGAAGTTTCCATAAGCTTCTGTGAAAACCATATTGGGATTTAACCACAACTTGCTTTGCATTTTGAGTGTCATCCAGACAAGACTGTCAAAGTGAGGGTAACTTTTACAGAAGAGAATTGATGCATTCGATGCAGCTCTCGCAGGTTGCTTTGTTAGTCAGCCTGATTGCTCACTTTTTTTTTTTTTCCAGAGATATACATAGAAAGAACTAGAACAAGTGACCTCAGAGAAGAAACATTTAACCTTATCCTTGATGTAAACATCTCACACTGATATTGCAATGTAGGTAAAGGAAAACATGGCAATTTACCAGAACAAGGTCAGTATCACAATAAGGTAGATGTTTCCTTTTTAAGGTTAACTTCTAAGAGGATTAAAGTGTTCTTTTCTAACATGAGTAACAAAATGGCACATACTACAAAGATTTGCCTTTTAAACAAAGCATCATTGTAGCTGGTCAGTTTTGAAAGAGAAAAGTGTGCACAGTTGTAAACTACTGTAAAAAGTAGGCTGTTTGTATTTCATATGAATAAAGTAATGAACGATAGCTGTGTAAGTGTTGTCTCTCAGCTGTACAATAACATACAGTACACATTTATACATATGCTTGCACATAGGGCAAAGGAAAAAGATAAGTATACAGACAACAGGCATGATGAAATTATGTTCTAGATACTCCTCTATTAATACATTAGCAAATTTTAGGATCATTAAAGGAAAGAAGAATCACCAACACCCTTGGAAAACAAGTGTCATATGAATTGTTAATAGTTAGTATCCCAAGCGCATGTGAGTTATTATAATCTAGCACATATTGAGGAAGCCTACAGCACACAGAAATTACCAGTTAACACTTCATTTTTGCATTCCACATTTATGCAATTAATTAGAGAACACTTAACATTCTCTCTAACTTCAAGCTCTGCATGATCATGTTTGATCATGAGGGAATTTAAAATCATTTATGTAACCAAGATTTAAATACAAGAGGAAACAGAGAAGGTGATGGTTAGAAATAGAAGCACGAATATATTAAGTGACAGATCAAGCTGGATAGAAACGAGAAAGCAGATACAGACATGACAGGCAAAGCTATTCACAACAAGGGATGTTTATACAAATAAAATTAAAAAGTTGAGAAGACAACTTCTTATATAGGAATTATGCAGGGATGTAGATATATATTAGGGGACTTCACTGGTCCATCAGCTGTATCAGAGATGAAGACACAAGAGGTAAATAAATTTAAGAGATGTAGTAAGTATTTAAAATAGATGACACCACAACAGCACTGAATCCAGCATAGGGTTTGGACTATTTTTTATGTACATCTCCCTGCTCTAGGACATTGGGAGAATTGCCCTTTTTCCTGCCTGTCCTGTCAAGTACATCCAAAGCTACGGTGATTGGGGTCACAGTATCTGTCGATTGTCAGAATTTGTTCACCAACCATCATGAATTCCTGGTCCACTCCGACTTTTCCTCCAATGTTTGTGGCATCATCCATTACCCAACTTCCCTCAGGACTATTTCCCTAGGACCTTGCAGAGGTCTTATTGCGGTGTGTGCCTTAGGCAGACACAGCCAAATCTCCATTGCTCCAGACCATGACACCTCCTAGGAAATCAATCGATCTAGGTGAGTCACCTTGTGGTGATAGCCTTAAGCTTAGCAGAATACATAGCAGGCTTAGTTACAGGATAAAGAAGGTCTTTAATATGCAAGTTCACTGTCCAGAGGGAACCGAGAGAGACATTTAAGGCTATGGCTTAAAGACTGATTTTTGAAGAGACTAATGAGAACTCATTTTAAAAGGTGCTTAGAGCCCCCAACAGTTCCAAACCACTTCAAACAGACCCATTTCTAATTGAGGTACAACAGACATTTCAAGACAGATATTTCTAACCTTGCTGTGGTATCGTATTCCTCATCTTTTGCACCTACTGGGTGCCATCATTCCCTGTAACACTTAAGGTACTTGAAGCGATGCAGAATCCATCCTGGTGCTCCTATCAGGATCACTCACCTGAGTGCTAAATAGCCCCAGTGCTCAGAAAGGGACTGGGCAGAGATGATTCACACAACAGTAACGACTACCTTCAGAAACATTATTGTAATGAACCTTTCCTTGCATCCCCAAATAAAGACATTGGGATCAAATCCTCAACATGGCTAGACTGAAGAAGTGATATCAATTTCCACTGGCTCAGAATGCTTGTAATCAAATACATCCATTTGTTACCTGTGACAAGGTTGGAGGTGTTAGGCAAATTACTTTATTATTCTGCAAAAATACCAGCTTGTCATTAATATTAGCCTGTGTCTTTAAAATCAGAGATATAAGCAGCTGCTTCATCTTACTACATCACGCTATAATCTGAAGCGCCCTATAAGGAGCTCTAATATTTAAGGTCTTTTAGCTGCTACCTCTACATCCTGATTATCCTTTAGAAATTAAATGCTTTCAATATACATTTGTAAGAGAGACTAACAATCTCCTGCCACTTGAAGGATGAAGATGGTAAATGATGGCTGGGGTGGTTTTTTCTGTTGTTTTGATGCTGCCAGGCCGGCTGATGACTTTATATTCTGCGTCCATGGCTCAATGACCCACAAATCTCCTTTGATATGCCAGGCAGCAGAGAGAACCAAGCTGAACGGATCAGGAGAAAAGTGAAAATGCTTCAGCAAGGGGCCCCCGATGAAGCCATCATGTGACAGGAATCCTAAGACTCTGTTATGGAGGGGAGAGGCGAGAGAGAGAGAAAGAGGGAAAAAAAAAAAAAGGGAATAGGGCATTGTGGTGGCACAAGCTGATAGAGACGTCAGAGACGCTTCAGTAATCTCACGACGCTTTGGCCCAGTGTGGGGGCAAATGAGGCCCATATTCAGCATGGCGTGACGGGTAGGACCACCCCGAAAAAGCTGTGAGGGGGCAGGCAGTTGGACAAATCAAAGCAGAAGAAAGTAATTTTCGATAAATTAAAGAAATCTCCATGGAAATTAGCATGAAACATTTTCTAATCTCCCGCTTTTCACCGCCGACAAGGGTCACTGGTTTAACTTCTCTCTCTTATTTTATTATTCCCCAGCCACATTCCTCTGCTTTTTTATATCCTTCAATTTTTACTACCTCTTTTTCTTCCAGTCTATCATTTTTAGCCTTTCTTATAGCAGCTTCTTAACCCTTTTAGGACTTCTCCCAGTAAATATTCTAGAGAATTAACTGATCCATTAGAGTTTAAAAGGACGTACTCTGAAGCAGTTGCATTTTCTAACTATCTGCAGTATTTTGTCTACCAAGCATGCCATCATTTTAACAGTGATCAAAGTCAAACATTCCCTTCACAGTAAAACCTGATAAAGGCCGCTTTCCCCAATCTCCTTTAGAGATAGAGTGCTGACGCTGCTAAATACCAGCTGCAAATACATTGTAGAGGTAACATTGCTAAAGTCACAGCATTATGACTTTTTGATTTTTAGGTTGTTAATATAAGAAATCATTTCTTCTTTGCTCCCATTCCATTTCTGCTAACACGAGAATGTCAAATTAGCTCCTCTTCTTCCTCACCTTTGTTCCAAGAGATCACATTTGGAAGCTTGTTTTACGTTAAGATGGACTACTAACATTAAATACTGGCAATTAAAAAACAAAAACAAAAAGCCAAATATGAAATAGCAATAAGGTTGTCTGATAAAAAGTACAGCTACTACATACATGAAGGGTATTGAAAGAAAGAGATAACTGCCTTCTAACTATTGCAACTTTGCACTTGTAGGCACAAAAAAAATCAGCAAAACTTCATCAATCTATGATCCATAGCTTATGGTACAAAGAGAGAGAACGTGAACAAAATCATCGTTATCAGAATGATGATTTTCATAAAGAATATTAGTCCAACTTAATTTCTGATATAAATAAATGTAATTCTTCCTACATCAGTGGTAAAGAGTCAGGGTCAAATTTATCTTTTTAAATATTTATTTACAGGATACCTCTTTTATGCCATATAATACACCCAGTTTCATAGTTTCCAAAGAACACAGGCTTCTGAGACATCCTTCAGCTGATTACATTTCTAAAGACATCAAAATATAGTGGAGTGTGAATAATGAAATCTTTGCATAATGATAAATGGGAACAGCAAACCTAATTAAGTCTTGGGCTTTTTTTTAATTGCCACTTGTAGATGCTGTTGGATTTGAGGATGGATTCTCCACAAGTTTCATAGTAGGTGACAGAAGTATGTTCCCTGAAATGTTTTCTATAAAAAGTGGTCCAAATATGTCATGTGCTATCACTGAAGAAAGGAGCTGGATGTAGAATGATAACTGGTATAGTTTCTATCAGTTTTACTACTTGCACAAGCAGTGTGCTACATGTCTCTCATTTTCTTGAACAAGACAGATGCCTCTGGTGTGAAAAATACAGATGTTGGAGTACACAGCAGACAACTGTGGTTTATCAAAAATACACTACTGGCACTGACTGATGTCAGACTTAATCATTCAGCATCCTAGCAGGAGCGAGTGAATTATTGGGTCTTAGTCATGTGTGGTTTATGTTTAAAAAGTAATACGTCATCTTGTTTCTTCTTTACAGGGGTTGGAAACTATTGAGCAGACAGCAATGCCTAGGGCTATAGGTAAGAAGCTGAACAGGAGCCAGAAATGAAGGTGCATGACAAGGGGAATAGACATGGACAAGTATCTATGCTTTTTCTGAAAGAAGTGTCAATGAGGGGCAAAAAAAAAATAAATTAAAAAATGAGAATTAGAAAGGTTGCATTGATAGGGGGCAGGGGAATGGAAGAGCCTATGCTTATTTGATAAAAACATTTCCATATTTAATCTCAACAAAATATACACAACTTAATTTTGTGTTTAAATATATGCATAGTTTAACAAACAGATTCTTAATTTATTCACTGCTTATCATATTTTAGATTATGTTTAAACAACACTACACAGAAGCAGAGACTAGACTGGTTTATTAGTTAAGAAGAATTCACCTGTACACAGAAATAATTTCTAATCAGCTATTTTAAGGGCTGGTGTCAGGTGTTACACACTCTCACTTGAGTTCATCAAAAGGGTCCTTAGTTATTTTTTCAGTCCTTTGCACATTCCCCTTCAGCCACAGCATGAAAATTTTCTGAGTAAATATAAAATGAAGATCAAGCGTATCAAAATATACTGAGATAGTTCCCTGCTGTCTAACATGAGACAACAGTCAATGATTGGTTCAAATGGCACAATTTTATGTTGCTTTAGAAAACAATTATATCAAGGGATTATTTCAGGGAGGAAAAGAAAGACCAGTCTTTTCCTTTAAATACTACAAACCTGGACAACTAGGAAATGGTGTCTCCTGCAACCATTATACTAGTCCTGAAGCTATTATTTGTACATGCACAAGTGAAGTCAAGTTTGACAAGTTATTGGAGCCCTTCTCACAAGCAAAAGTTTGCAGGATCAGGTCCTTTCAGAATATTAGATAGGATGACTATGATCCTCTCACACCTTTAGCACAAAGGCAGAAATGAGAACCAGACGTGTGACTCATTAGCAGTCACAGAGATGGAGTGCATTGCCCAAGTCAGGCTTACACCATTATTGCCAAGTGCCTGTCATTACCCTCCGGGATCTTGAGAAAGGTGTCAGTTAGACCATAACAAGCACTGCCTTTTATCGTGCACACTTTTTTTTAGACTTTTCCCATCAAGAAATACAATTTCAGATTTAATGTTAGTTAGCCAGTTATGGGAAGTCAGGCTGTCATCCAAAATTCATGCGATACATTTTCTTCTGAATTATCTTTCTTCATGAACTTGTGAATAGGTAAACAGCATAATGCACAAAGTATATTAATCTGACTATTGCTTCTTTTCTCCCATTAATGGTGAATTTAAGTTGCCAGAATCCATAAATGCAACAGCTTCCTTTAAAAGCAGTAAAATAATTTTCCTCTGTAACTGGAGACTTTCAGAAGATCATTATTGGGAAACTGACATTATATTCTGCACAGAAATAGGTCTCCTCTGGACTTCAACACATACCAACTACAAAATGCAAAGTCAAGTCATTTAACATTTATTTCAGCAGAAATGGCTCACCTCCTAATAGAGGAGCTTTAGCTGGGGGGAGGAAAAAGCCCCACACATAATCATCCCCCAGCACTTTCACTGAACTGGTGTCATTGTGTGCATTGCAGTGGTGCTAGAGATCACAGTCATGGACCAGAGCATCTTAACTCTGTGCTGTGTCCTGTCTAATCCTACACAGTCCCAAGCTCACCAGAACACTAATAACACACCGATACTCAAGAATTGAGACTCTTTGCCTCTCTCTGTGGATTGAATCCAAATATGAGACAAACACAGCCCAGAACTCAGTGTAGTGAATACCTGCAAATCTAGGAGCTGTTTCGGCAAACTTTGCACCAACAAAAAGCATCACTGTGAGCGTAAGCATATGCCATGGGCCCTTCATGTCCTATCCTTGGGCACTGAACCCTAGCCTGTAAGGGAAGATTAAGAGAAAGTGAAATGCATAGTTTGAAGAGGTAAGCCATTGCACCAATCTGCAAGCAGCTGACTGATGTGCACACCGAGGAAAGATAATTTATTTTATTATTTATTTTGTTTTTATACAGTCAGAGGCATCAGGAGTAACACACAAAAAAGTGAAAATTCATGGGATACATGGTGATACAGGTCACTACCACCAAAAGTACAGCAAACTTTTAAAATGTTATCTTAAAGTTTAAAAAACTGTTATGGAGACTTCCAAGAAAGAATCATTACGTGCAGAAGGGGAGTATACAGCCCTTTGGTTTACTTTCCCCATGTCAGTATTCAAATTGAACAGGGCTTAGGTAGGGATTTAGAGTAAGTTCAGTAGCATTGTTTGATATACCCAGTCTCATGAAGATCATCTACAAATTCTATCGTAGTTGAAGGAAATATCTACAATCAGTACAAGTCAGTGACAAAACTTTTTTCAACNAGAATACATCATTATCAGTGACAAAACTTTTTTCAACAAACAGAAAAATTATAAACCCCCCATAAAGCTACCATAGCACAATAGTTCCTTTTTTTCCCCTCTAATTCAACAGGATAGTGTCATAAATTCATTTGCATTTAAAGACCATCTCGTCACTTATGATTTGATAATGAAAGAGGGAACTGAGAAGTTTTTCCCCTTTACAGGACTTAAAAAAATTTTAAAAAAATTTTAAAAATTTCATAATGCTGACAAGGTCTACACAAGTCCAAACTTTGAGAAGTTACTTCAAGCATTGTCTTCATTGGACAGATGGACAGTTTTACAGCAGGAAAAGAATGGTCTCAAACGAGTGATTGCCTTCACAAGTGTTGCTTTCACCCCTTGAGACTCAGTAGTCAAAGGCAGTAAAGAAGGTCTTGCCATCAAATGATTTTGACAGTTTCATACATTATTATCTTCTGAGGCATGAATTTATATTACAGACCAAACAAATACCTTAAGTGTGCAATTCAAATTACAGCACATACCTGTCCATGCAGCCATATACACTTCCCATTTTTCACTGACACTGGCAATAGAACCTGACCAGAAAAGCCTTTTCTGCTTCAATAAGAACAGGTTGCATACGGAAACACATTTTAACTTCCCTGTTCAGTTCATGCTAGCCATGCTGGTGGAGAACTTTCAAGTCTGCCTGACCTCTTCTCATTCTATCACTAACAGTGTTACTCAAGTCCTTCACCTTCTCTTGACAGGGATTTACATACACTCAGCCAGTAAGTTTTTCTAGTTCATAGTGATTAGGAGGGGAACATAAGTGACACAGTGGTGTGCAAGAGGAAGGGCATGAAATACAAACATGAAAGGGACTGAATTAGTCCCTTTTCCTTGGCACACAAACTACTTGCATCTGTAACTCAGATCAATGATCAGGGAAAGGTATAAGAATGCAGAGCTAACATTCTTCTGTTTGAACAGCATGTTTCCACACAACAATGAAAATCAACTTTCTGCAGGGGAGAGAGGTAAAGCTACTCATGGAGAATCAGGAGTAGAAACTCAGAACTTTTGACTCACTCTTGACTTTTACAGCAAAATAGCGCTGTCATAGGTGCTGGCTTACAGCTACAAGAAGTGGGAGAAAGAGATGAGAGGGTGGCAGAAGAGAGAGAGAGGAGGAAGGGCTGCAACAGGCTTCAAAACAGACTTCGGTTACGATGGAGGAGAATCGCTAGTTTCCTCCAGCGTGGTTCTATTCAATTTCACTGGTGTCAATCAGCACTAAATCCACTAAATGATAGTTTTAAACTGGTTTATAACTGGCACAAGCACAGTAGACCCTATGCATAAATACAGTGAAGCACTGAATGTGTGCATAGATAATTAAGCTATAATTATATTACTTATTACACTAGCGGAAAACTTTATTACTGTGGTGAAAGGTTACTTAGACTTTTCTTTCCTGTTTTGACATATTAAAAAGATATTTAACATTCACATTCAAAATACAAATATCACTACACAAAAATCATCATCTCTTTCTTAACCAGAGAACACAGAGATACAGCCAACTGGCAAATAGGCTCCAGAGAACACTTGTGTGATAGGAGAATATTCATAAGAAATTAGTCTTTGTACTGTAACTTTTCCTTTTTCTATTTGTTAATCATTTTCATACAAGTTACTGTTTCACACTACTCATTTTGAACAGATGATAGCTTCCATTTTACAAACACCCAAGGAAAAACATCAAAAGAGAGGGCTAGTCTCACCGCTTTTAACTAGCTGCTTCGTCTGGTACACAGCTTGGGATGATACTCAGTTAGATGGTTATCCCTGGGACTGTCCAAAGCCAAGCAAAGGTTGCTTTGCCCAATTGTGCAAAACACCTTATCTACACAGTCTTGTGGAATCTTCTTGGGGAAAACAAGACAGGTGTTATCCCCTTCCATCACATGATGGTGTGGGAACACTGCAGCTCTGTTGTAGTTTTCAGTGCCCCACAGAGAAGTTCCACATTTCTGGGTAGCCTGCTGACAGAGAAACCTGCTTCCAGTCTCTTGATTTGGTACTTTCCCTTTCCTCTATGCACTAGGTCAAATTTTCAAGGTCAGTCTTAACATGCCTCTCCTTTCCAGTTCCTTTGTCTTCAATACACATTTTATTCATTAGCAATCTATTTGCCACTGTCCTCACTGAAGACACAGCTTTAGTACAGGGGGTCTATTCATCTGAGGTTGCAGCATCCACTTTATATTTCTAAAAGCAGCATGAGGAGGAATGGTAGTGACAGACCACTGGCTCGAGCTCCAGGCTGTGTCTCTACGTTCAAATCTCCCATTGCTTCCAGACTTCCCTATTAGTTACACTAGAGCCTCCAGCCCTCTGAAGTCTCAGAGCTGGCAGAAACACGAATGGCTCTGGGCTTCCCTGTTAGCAGCAAACACCATTGCTCTCTAGGGCAAAACTAATGGGGGAGCTCAGAGCAAGCGTGAATTTCAAGAGGAACAGCAGCTGGGCTATGCTGACAACTTGCCACCTGATCTCCCAACACGGGAGAAGCTGTAGGGCATGAGAAAGAGGAAGCTGGGGGCATGTTTGGAGGGGAGACTGATGTGATCTGATTTGAACCTGAAAAATGGCCAGTTTGGTTCAGACAAGGAGGGTGAAGGGAGGTTTTAATGTAAACTAGCCCAAAAATGGCCTTTTTAGATAACATATAGTACAAGCTAGGGAGTAATTCAGCCTGGCTAATAGCTTTAGGGATGTATTTGAAGATCCAGCCTACATCACACAAGACAGCTTTCTTGTCAGAAGGAGATACAGAGATTCTGTATGGCCAGTCACAGTCCATTCCTTCCTTTCTGCTTTCCTTTTGCACATAGCTGTGCATTGTACATCCAATTTGATTCTCAATCTTATGATAACAAGCAGGAGCAAAATGCTGAGGATCGGAATAAAAATTACTCCCAAATTTGTTTAAAAAACCCTCAACAAACAAAAAACCCAAACAACAACCCATAAACCTGTCCTTCCTTAACCAGAGGACACATATGATATAGGAGTGCACCCATGATGGAGATATGGTTGTAAGCTAACGGATCAGCACGTTGTGACAATAATGTGCATTTAACTGGAACAAGACAGCTGGGCCCCAGCAGAGGAATTTCATACTCTACCATAACCATCTTAGAAGTGGTACAGCACAACCTAGCACAGAGACATTCCTAACGGCCCCAGTGTACACGAGCACTCTAAGAGGTAAGGGTTAGATACTGCCTAATAGAAGGTGCATAAGCCACCCTTCAGACTTTAAGAAAATTAGATTAGAGAGATCCAGGTCTGCAAGGGTCATTTGATTACTTCAAAACTTGCCAGTGACTTTTCTCTCTTTCGTTTTTACCAGGTTTTCATGATTTTTGACATTTTTACCATGATGAAATTACAGTCATGACATGCACATCCAGCAGGCATGCAGGTCAGGGTATATCTTTGTGGATCTACAGTATCTGTTTGACACTCATATGCCTCTGTTCTACAAACAATCAGGGATGATTTTCTGCCACAAGGAACAGCTGCTAAATCTCCCCTTTGCCTTCACCTCTCCTCAAAGGAAACAACAGAACATACCTTTGCTTTCGCCTCTTGCCCTTACTCTAGTTCAATGGTTTTTCTTGTTCGACATACAGCTTTTCTCTCTAGCTGTAATAACACAGTGTTTTGCTTTTATCTATTTTATGCCCAACATGCATAGAAAATTGTAGGAATAACAAATATCCACTGGAGTTTGAAGACAACAGCCTAGCTGAAATATCAGTCTCCCAACTTCAGCATCCTCTATAGATGCCTGATGCACTTTCCCTTGCTTGTTCAACATTTCAAAGTGGGCTACCTCAATGCAACAGAAGGAGACTACTCACCTCCCAGTACAGGACTTATTTTTATCGCTGATTATGGACATGCAGTTTTATAATCTGCAGCGGCTGGGGTGCAAGGACAGCAAGGAACAGGAGTATGGTGTGTGTCATCAAGCATTGCTCACTGATCTCGCTCTCCTCTAGGCAACAGGAAGAAAAGTGCAAGATCACTCACGAGGAAAATTTCCCTTTTAGGTTTGAATTCGTAAGAACAGAGGTTGTACGGGGGTAGGAAATGAATTCCCAACCAGAGCTGCAGGGTTGCACGGCGCTGGGCAGATCTCAGCCCAGAATGCAAATCTTACTTTCCATTGAAATGTGAGCTGGAAGAGCGGGAAAGTAGGACACCACAACACAGTCTGAGGCTCTCTCACCTCTGCCCCACATGAGGTCTGGCATATTTATTTTTTTTCAATCTACTACCAATTCTGCTACCACAGGAAGAAAACTCAAGTATACCGAGACATCTGTGGATTATTTGTTCTGTTTCAAATGTTCATGATACTTTTTTTTTTTTTAAATACTGTACCTAGCCATGTGGCAAGTAATTGTGGAAGGAAGCTAAAACCATCTAATTTTGTTCCACAAAACAAGAATAATAAAATCAGCTTTTACAGACAGTTGCAAGAAAGAGCGGGGTTCATCTTTCCTACTAACTCACAGTGCAGTTAACTCCTTAAAAAGGAACTGACAGAGCACTGCAAGCGACAGAGAGGTGACTTTCATCTTGACAAGAAATATCTCCATACACAGACTGTCAAAAACTAATAGGAAGAATAAAATAAAAGAACGGGAATAGGACGGATCTTTGAGGGGGGAAAGGGGTGTCCTCTTTGCTTGAAAGAAATATTTTCTACTATGACTTATGTTCTGCTCAGTTTCCTCACTAGGACAAAAAAAATCACTGAAAAAGCAATGTACAGTAATTGCCAAATACCTGCTCCACCGGGATAGGTGCTGCGCTGTGAGCAAGTTCGTGAGCTGATGAACACAATGATTGAGTAGGTGATGAGTGTCACCTTGGATCTTTGCAGAACAAGCCATAAGCATAAACCAGCTTCAGCTTGGCCACAAACACGCCAGGTAATGGCCGCAATAACACTGTTGTGCTGAACATTGTTGGAATGAAATCAGAATAAGATGCTTTTGTCCCCAGCTCATAACAGCCAGATAACACTGCTCAACCACATCCTCATTTTTATCTCTTGGGAAACTAATGGAACAAGAAGGTTACGTGTCTTGCCATGTAGGAAGTGGGTGGCAGACCTGAATTTTGAACTCAGATACTTAAGTACCGCTCTTTTCATCCTATGACTACAAACCCCATTCTTGACCTGCAATTCAGCAATAAATAAGTTTAAAAAAAAAAAATCAAAGAAAAGACTTAGTCTTGAAGATACTAGGAAATAAGATAATACACCTGGTCTACAGCAAAGCTAACCTGTATAATAAAATCAACTATAATATAGGTCGTCTTCTACTTAAACAGGAAGGGTGGTGTGGGGTGAGTGTCAAGAAAGCTGAGTTCTTTTACACAGAGATCTGGCGGTTTTGCTCTAAAATAAGAATTTAAATAATTTGAAGTGCGATATGCACATGGATTTCCTTGTTTCAGTTTTAGTCTGTCTACACAAGACAATACGGAATGCTGCATCCTGGGAACACATTAAGCAATGACAGCCAGTGTGCTATTTCAGTTTTCAGAGTGGCTTTGTTACATTCACACATTATATCTTTGGATGAGTCCAATCTAATTTTAAATCTATTGGACTGCTGTAGGATCTGAAAGAGCTGATCCTGTAGGACTTGAAAGTGAGTCTTTGAACTGAGATCTCAAGAGATAAATGGCAAATACATTAACTTTGCCACCTCATTTTCTTTAGCTTACAACTTAATTGTATTTTTCGTAGACCTCAGCAATCATGTTTTAATTAGGTCCCTTTGTCTGATTTGATAACTTGTTTTGCATCTTTTTTACCTTAGCCTACCGCTCCACAGAGCTAAGCAGATAATATTATGACCTGGTACTTATTTCTAACGTTTGCCTTAGTTGAATAAGGTACTATGGGAACTTTGACTTCCCTAAGGTAAAGAACAGATTTACCAAAATTACATCTACATATTGGCAGCCAACACTAAAATAACCCCCTATCTATGCTGTGTATGCAAGACAAATGTGAAAAGGGATTTTAGCTCAAGATAACTGACTAGACAACCCAGTCTTACAGACAGTTGCTGTTTCTCCTAAGTGATCCCACACAGGAGGCCAGCAGGTGCCACATTTCAAATCATATGAAATTACAAGTTAGCAAGCAGTCTCTCCCCATGGGCTCAAATATTACTTCTTAAAGGCTCAAAATAGGACATAGACTGGAGGAGAATTTAATACTCTCTGAAAGGGAATTTCTTTTGTTCAGGTCTGATGACATCTGTGATCTTTTCTCCCCTCAAAACATCCCTACAAATCTTTATAATTGAGGACATAGCTATTAAAACTGCAGCTCCCTTTTCTGTAATCCCGTATTCAATATGTACTTCAACTCTGAGAAGAAACAAAAACTCCATTAAACACTCATTCTGTTTATTGAAAATATACTGATCCTAAATAGACCAAAATCTTCAGTCTCTCATATACTAAAGGTTAAAATAACGTTCTAGTCACTGAGATAGTCTGTGGATTGTTTCCAAAACCTGCTTAAATTTAAAATACTTTCATAATCTGAAAACTAGGTTGTTGTTTTTTTTTCATAATGCTGACAAGGTCCCAAATTTACTTCCCTCGTGATTTGAATTCAATTTCAAGCAACATTTTCCAAATTTTTTTTAACATCAGGTTCTATTTCTTAGCTCTACCTGTTCTTCAAGTTCTCTTTTGTCCCTGAGAAACCACATTCTAGAATAATCCTGCAAGACTACAGCAATATTTTAGATTTCACATAATAGAACTCAATTTTTGTTTCAGGCAAAGTGTAATTTTGTCTCAATCAGCAGTCAGTAGCCACATTGCCAATTAGACTGAAGTACACTTTACAATAAAATGTGCAAAATTATTGGGGAAAAATACACAACCAAGAGAGTCTCAACTGTGGGTAAAATAAATATAATTGATGCATCCTTCAGTCTGCAGCATTGATTATTATTTATTATTACAAACTCTTCAAAACAGAATGATTTGATGTCAACATGTTACTTTAGGAACTGCACAATTGAAGAAAGCATTATTTGCATGGATTGATTCATAAAATACGTTTATTGAGAAGAGATGTGCACTTTTACTTGAAATTATTCTGAATAATAAAGAGAAGTCAAGACAATCTTCAAGCATTATGGTTGAAAAGAGCATCTAAGTTCTTAAATAAGCTTCAATTAAGAGAATAGTTTTCGTACAAAGGACAAATCTATGCATTTTTTTCTTCTTCATGCAGTCTGTCTGGCTAAACTTAAGAAAACAGTCACAGCAAATCCAGGGTCACTTTTATCCTATGTCACCCACTGAATTTGGAAACCCCTCTTGAATAGCAAGGATCAGTTCTATCTCCTTGCATTGATCTCCTTTCCAAATGCAATACCACCATGCTTTGATGTGACATATGGAAAGAGAAGAAAGTAATAATGAAAATCAATGAGTCTAAATATTCTCTACTTGTAACTCAACCTGTCGTTCACCATAGTTATATGTGTGTCCAGGAAAGAGAAGGATTTAAATGCATTTGCACCTTTTTCATTTCTTGTTATTTGCAGCCCCATACTGCAGCATTAAAAAAAAGCCACTTGAACTCATTTGAGAGCTGGGAATGTTTAGACAGATATAGATGCATATATATATACACACACATACTTTTGGGGTTTTTTTAAATGTTCACATTTCTCATATTATAAAAAGTTCCAAACATCACTCCCACTCTTGTTACATTGTTATTATCATTACACAATGTTTACTAAAAGACATTTATTAGAATGCTTTAAAATTAATTTATAAGATTAATTACTGTTATATTCTACAACCCTACAAACCTGTCACTGTCCAGATGGCTCAAAAGAAACCAAATACATAAAAAAATAAAAACCACAACCAAAACCAAACCAAAAAAGCCCAAACTAAATCTTTTCAAACCCACAATGGACTGCTACCACAAACCAAATAGACCCTGATCAGTAGAAAGCGGGTGAAGGGGGCGCTAAATCCCTGCTGGAAGACCAGCAAAAGCCCATCAGGTAAAGTCGTGGAACAGAATGAATCACTCTAACTTGCACAAACCCTCACCTTTCCCCCACCTATAAAACTCTGCTGCTCTTCTTTCCAATTATTATACTTCGAGATTATCTTGGCTTTTTTGTTACTCACATATTTTTTTTGTTTCAAGTGAATTAGCATCCGTCTTCCCAGGCACTGGTTTTCAGTCTGGTTTTAACTAAATGACTCTGCACAACAAACTTAATATCTTCCCCCAAAAATCAGTGCACACGAAATTCAGCCCAAGCTAGTTAAGAAAATCTGCTCAAATGCAATGGTGGGCAGGATGAAATAGAGCACTGAATTCAGCTCCTAGTCCTTTTGGTTTTGGTATAAATACCAGCAATGTCTTCCTAACTTATCAGTAAAGAACGGAAGATTATTTTAAAGTTTCTTCCTGTAAGAGTCCAACTTTCCTGTTTTTTTGTTATTTTAAAAAAAAAAAAAAACACAAAACAAACAAACCTTTGGTTGGCTATTTTCTGTGCATATGAAACACTGGGTTTCATCTCTTAGAGTGTGCTGTATTTTTTAATACAGATGCAGGGTTACAGATGCAGCCCCAGAACAGTTCAGCCTCCTTCACACAACTGAGAAAACATTTTGCTGATCAGTAAAGCATCAGAAAATAATACTGAAGAGTTTTAGCACAATTATCAGGACATTATTTTCTCCGACAGTATGTAGGGGGTCCTCCTGCTGACACGGAGGCTGGAGCGAGCAATAGCAGACCAGGAGCTCTGTTACTATGCAGATCCACCAGCAATTTACCCTTTGACAGACAGGCAAAACCACAGAGGAGGATGCCCGTAGCTTGGAGACTATAGCCAAGCTGGTCCATGGCCCGTGCAAGGGAAGGTTTATTCCTTCCCCTGCTTCCTGCAGAGTTCCCCCACATCAAGCCTCTACACATTTGGGCTAGGCGTGGAGGAAAGGATTTGCCCCTGAATGCCTTCACAACTTCATTTAGAGCATTACGAATCACTACTGTTCGCCAGAGACAAGCCGCAACAATTTACATTCCGTGCAAGCCCACCAGCACCTACTCCCCTCCACTGAGGCTCCAGGAGCAACTGGGAAAGCAAAGCCAGATGCTCGAGGTGCGTGCTACGTACCCCTGAGTTTAACAGCAGCTTAAGAAAAAGCAAAATCAACAGGCATTCAAGTGCTGTGCCTTTCACCCGTTTGTATCTTGAGTTGCAGAACGAAAGCCCAGGATTGCGGGTCTCGCCGGGTGTTACAAAGCTCAAGTTCCCAGAAGTTGGCGTACAACAAGGATAGAGCGCGCTTGCCTATTTATACAGACTAAGGATAGGAGACATAAGCACATACTATCGCCTGATTTTTGATTTTTATCACCTGGAAGCACAGGGCAGCTCTCCTACATTTGGCAATCGCAGCTTGAAGCACGCTAGGTATTTAAAACAAAACACTTTTTCCAGCGTTTAACACTTACTGTAAAAAGAAAACTGTATTTCTGACCACCCTTTTTATTTTCCCAATAAAAAACTCTCTGAATGCTAAAATGCAAGACTGGAACATATTAACTTCAAAGACACATAATGGCAACTGTTCCTTGATCTTGAATTCCATGAAATTTCAGGTCATTGCAGGGAAGCCAACAACCAGTTTAGTTAAATGCTTAATGACATATAAACAGTGATTGATTGCCATAAAAATGGCTCCTAGGGATTACAAAAATGAGAAGACTCACAGAAGTTATTCAATGTTCCCAACTAAACAGAAGAAATATTTGGCTATAAAACTAAGTTCCTGTCAGCCAGAGCGGGAACAGTGAAATGTATATATTTTAAAAAATAATAATTTAATCTTAAAAGAAGTTAAAAATAAAAGTTATTTCAGCCACTGACTTTTTAAAAAAAAAAAATTATTTCAGGTAGATATTAAATAGAAAATAACAGAGCTGCAGAAATGTATAGCACATTTGTATATACAAATATATACTTGTGTGTATATCCTACTATAACCTACAAAAAATTATCTTCTCCCCTCAATTAAAAGCAAATCAAAAGTACTCCAGCACCTCAGAAGCGCTTAAAAAAAATGTTAAGTAACAAGAGACCATCGGCATTTCTGTAGGTATATGTCATTCAGCTGGTGGGAAGAGGTAAGAAAGGAGGGGTGTCCAGTGCGCTGCGCTGAGACAGCAAACAAATTAAAATTGCCGTAAATATGGGTCTTTGTCTTTAATTTCAGAAGAGCGGGTGTGCATCTGCTGTGGACTGGCATGGCTCCTGCAGATTCCCAGGCACAAGACAGATGGCAGTGCAACCAAGCTAGAGCACGGCCCTGCAGTCGCTCCCTCTGGGTCTAACTCCTATTATCCACTTGTAAATTAACCTGTCAATTTATCAATCAACACCATCTTGATTCTCCCCTGTTCCACTGCCCAGCATTGCGGTGAATTTGCCTCGTAAATAACTGGGAGCCCCATGTTTGTTAGTATTGTGAATGAGTTTATTATCACTTTGATGACTGCTATGAATCACAAATGCTGCCGAGAGCCTGATAAGAAGAAGGAAAAAAAAATAGTACATGCACACATTAACACAGTTGAAACTATTTGGGAGATAACAGATCGAGTTCCCGTGATAGCAAATCATTTCAACTGGGGGAAAAACGGCTAAAAATTGTAGGTTTTGTGTTGGATGAAACTCTTAAAGTACGAAATAAGAAATAAAGGGGAGCAGTATTCTGCCTACAGCTCCGAGGAAGGGGATACTTCAACTTGTTCCTAGAATTCCTCAGGCACTATTAGATTTTATGCCCTATTCGCAAACTTCAGAAGGGAAGAAATATTCTTTGAGATGCAACAAGTATTTTATTTATTTATTTTTCCCAGTTTAACACTACACAGATCTGCGAGTAATTTATGCTATGAAAGAGTTCAAATAAAAATAAAAGATACTTTTAAAAGAAAGTTAAAGGGAAGAGGAATTTGAATGTAATCTTTATAATACAAGAAAAATGCTAAAATAGTAACATTCATCAGAAGAAACAAAACTGTACAATTAACAGATTTGAAAGTCTCAATGTTTGCTCAAGTGGCTCAACTGCAGATTAAAAAAAATGTTACAAGTTACTGTTGCTCTTTGAATTTGTCATTTAAACCACATTCAGTAGTCTACAAAATAATAATATGGAAAATAACAGTTGTTCAGAAGTCCTTTAAAAAAAATTAAAAAAAAAAAATCAGGGTTTGGTGGCATATTTGCTCTTTGAAGCCAAACTAAACAACTTAAATCTAAATAAATTCTGAACTGCATGGGGGGGGAAAGCAGATGTTGAGCTATTTTTAAATACAATCAATCTTTTGCCAGGTGTAACAAACGGTCCCCATTTGGCTGAAATACATTTGAAATCTTAAAACACACAGAAGTTTATTTAGAAAGTATAAACAATATAATGAAAAAGAGGTCAATTCTTGTATACATTTTACCACTGCAATTTTTGAGATATTACAATGGAAGTAAATGGTAGAGTTAAGTTAGAATCTGAGCAGTGGTTTATATCTGGAATTAAAAAGTCATGGGTCTTATAAAGCAGCCAACACACTTATATTCCTATCCCTTTTCCCTGCTGCTGTAGGTTTTGGTGTGTTCACTCCTCATCATAATTTTTCCACATCACTAAACCTTTTAATGACTTTTTTTTCTTTTGTTAAATTCCACCAGGCTGATCTACTACAGAAAATATTATCTATAGTCCAAATTACTTTAGAAAATGCTGAACAGACAGCAATTATTTTGTTAGAATCTATTTTGTTATATCATTCAAGTTCTGGTTAAGATTATAGCTCACATTCTGACCTCATATCCTACATAAGTTAAAATTCCTGACGGAATCTGAGTTGCACATACATCTTAAAACTGAATAACCTAGTCCAAACCAAGCTGTGCATTTTAAACTACAAGCTGTGAATTGTAATGCCTGTGGTAGAACAGAACTTAAAAGACAAAGCAAAATAAAATTAATATAAAAATTTTCTAGGGTTTTATATAGCCTTACTAAAAATCTAGAAAACAGTTTATGGAACAAATGGCAAGCAACACACATGCCCACGGAGAAACAGTTGTCACACAGCAAAATCTCTGGCACAATTAAAGTAAAGGAACGGGGTGTATACTCAACATTGTTATGCCCAGTATATCATTGGTGGAAAAGTAATGGAAAATGAAATTATTTGTTAGAATGCAATTTAGGGAATCTGATAGGTTGTCCATTTTATTCAATTTATAATTAAGATAGTGTTTAAATTTGAAATGAATTCTATATATGCATGTTCAATAGGCTATAGCACAACAATAAGAATGGAATCACATCTCATTTTATCATAAATTGTGTAATAAGCGATAAGGTAAAAACTAGGGCTAAAATCCTTCCAGCAAAAATGAAAGAGAGCGACCTCAATTGCCCTAATTCATTCTGCCTTTTTTTTTTTTTTTAAACTCTTCATTTTCCCTCTGTTCACATTATTAGCTTACACATGAGTGCATTATTAGAAAATAACAAAGCCAAACAGGGAAACTTGGAAGAAGCAGGAGATAGGATCCCCTCTACAGCTGAAAGGTATTCTCATTTCATTTGTTAGGAGTTGCAGAAATAGTTTTATTGCCAGGGAAGGACAATGACCTCTCTCTTTCAACAAGCTTGGTGGTTGGTCTTTTGATGGAAAAAACTAGGGGATACAACATCTGGTAATTTGTGTTACTGAGCTTAGCTGAGGTCTTAACGATGTAAGCAGATTATTCCCGAAGAAGAACAAAAAAAATTCCGGAAGACTCAATGAACTATTTAAAGTTATTAGCTGGTGCATTCTGGCACTTCAACACTCTTTTCGGATTCCTTTTCCTTTTAGATGTTTGCCTTCTGATCAGATTGTTTGAAAAAAAGAGCTCTACCACCTTCCAACCTCACCACGCTTTTCTGGTGGTCCACGCATGTTCTGTCATGCATGCCGAGTCTCCCTTTTTTTCTCTCCACTGCAAGGAAGATGATTATTTTTCTGATTAAATTTTCCCCTGCAGAACATTAAGAGCTCCTACCACCCCTCCTGAGCTGCTGCTTAGGTCAGGAAGGCTGAACAACACAGATAGCAGCAGCCAAGCTCAGATTAAGGGAAAAAAAGAAGAAAAATTGATGGGTGGAGAATGAAGAAAAAGATAAATTATGTATAGTCTTGACCAGGAATTTCATGCTGAAAACAAATATTCCAAAGAAAACATCCTCCGTTCCTTCCTTGACATTCTTCCCCCTGCTTTTAATAGCTTTGCGCAATTTTAGCTCTTATTCCTCTACTCCCTGTCGTTCTTCCAAACATTTTAATTGCCAATAGCGTAGTGATTTAAAACATCTGTTGACTTTCACTGTTCCTTCTATAGGCAACAGACCCATATTTCCTAATGCACACACGTGACAACAGTCTGGGTGTAAATTCTAGACCTGTAGTTTGCTGCCTGGAAAACCAGAGTCATACTGTTGAACGGAACAAGTGACCACAATTCTATAGAGAACCAGTATCCTTTAAATGCAAAAACAAAGCAAAAGTCTCAGACTGAGTTTAAGCTGAAGTCTAATAACGGCCAGGATACATCCTCATTATTTGTTTTCCTGTTTGTTTTTATAAGTTTCAGTGGTAAATTCTGAGTTTTAAAACAGAAACTAGATAGTTACAGCAAACGGACAAATATTTCAACCAAAATTCAGGAAGTTTTCTGTATTATGTCTATGCTGTAGATCCGAAGTGTGAAAAGCAAAGCAGTCCCAAAAAAATCCCTCTCCTCGTAAGCATCACTTGGGCTTTTTTTAATAGCTAGTCATCCTGTCTTTCAAACTTGTATTTCAACAGACTTGTAGGAACTTTTCAACAAACTTTTATAGAAATATACAATCTTAGACTACTGTGACCTGGAGCACTTGCAGTGGCTGGTGTCAGCTACTACGGGTTAACGACTAGCTAACCACATGTTTACTTTCATAGTATGGTTTGCTCTAGATGAATGAGCATGATGTTCTGTACACTGAGCTTTAAACGTAGCTTAAGGGACTTACCAAGATTCTGCCAATGCATCCTTATAACGCTGAGGACTCATTGACACTACTCATTTCCATAGAACTTTAATGTATTTTTGCTATTTGTACACTTTTACAATAAACTCAGTACTTGTATCCTAATAGAACACATACAGATTTTGTTGTGTTTATTTTAGAGCATTATTGAATCTTTGGAGGATTTGTTTTGTCAAACTATAGTTTTTCAAGTCCTGTGCTCATAATTAAGAGCCACCTGATATTAGGAAGTATTCTAGAGCAAAAATTCCCATTGGGGACTTTGAAGACCTTTTGCACACTCAAAAATGTGCACTATTTTTTTTGTATTGTATTATATGTATGTGGAAATCAACACCTAGGAGTTTCAGAATTTGACTTAAAACACAAATTATGGCCATAATATAGCCTGGCATCAACTGCAGTAAATCAACTGATATAACTTCAATATCCTAATTTATTTTTTTTCCTTTATAGTTTTAAATTAAAAATTTTAATTAATGTAAACTTCTTCAACCAAGCTCTTTAAGGCAGATCTTTGCCATTTTCACTGGAGAGCACTGCAAAATAAAATCCATTTAACTCCTTGATGCAGAAATAGGTTCTATTTCCTTCCTGTTTATATCATTTGATTCTGTATAAAACATCTGTGTTTACCTGTCATGTTTCATAGTTTTGCTAGCAAAACATTTACCCAAAGGACACATTTTTAATTAGAAAAGTGCTTTTTTAAATTGACACCTTAACTTTATTCTATGCCCTAGACCAGTTATCTTTGGTTCAGATCCTAACAAGTGTATGCTGCTGCCTCCTAACACCACAATACGCCCATCTAAAACATTATTTTTCTATCCTTGGCCCGGATCAGGAGGCTTATCAATGAAAGAAAGCTTCATGTTCTTGCCAGGGTATCAGATGTATTATTCAAGTAAAATAATTATTTTCTGTTTATAATATTGGCACTGAGGTCTTTGAACCCAAACCAGTATGTAACATGTTTCTAGTGTCCCGTGTAAATGGGAGCACTGAGGTTTTGAAGGACACAGAAGTCTTGTGCCTTTCAAAAGTTTATGGCTT